>JAWWEP010013072.1:0-19356 GCA_035582995.1 Sycophila quercilanae | reverse complement strand
GTCAAGCGCCTCCTTTCGGAAAATCCCAAAGAAAGAAAAGACCCTTTTTTCGCGGTCCGAAACAAAAATACCTGGGCTCGAGGGTATTCTTTTATGGCGGTCGGTCATAAACTTCTAGTTTTACGCTTTAAGTCCCGAAATTCGTAACGAACGTTATAAATTCGTTTATTTATATTTTTATCGATTATTATTTGTGAACAATTGGTGATTTCTCCTATTTAATTTCGACATTATTTTTGATCTATTTTCAATATAAAAAACCGATTCTGTCGGTAACAGATTGGTTAATAATCCACTGAAATTTTCAGTGAATATTAAAAAATTCAGTGAAACAAATTTAGAGAGAAGATCTATAATACACGTTGGATTTGTGAGAGTAGTAGTATAGAGTTGATATTGTGCGAGTCGAGCGACGAAGGAACGTACGAGGCTGCGTGGGCGAAAGCGCGATTAAAAGTGATTTTATTGGATGCGCGATCGGGATTGCGTTACCTCTTTGTGCGACGATCATCGATCCTCGAAAATGAGCTTTGCTCTGGCTACACTGGGTGGGCGAGTTTACGAATGAATAATAAAGCCTTCATTCGCATATAAAGTCGTTTTCGACGTTTATTGATCCGTGAAAAAGTTGCGGATTTATCTACAGTTATTTTAATAATACTGGGTTAAAAAAAATCGTTTAAATAATTTAAAACAAACGAATAAAGATTTTATTCGTGTAAAGAGTCGTTTGAGACGTTTATCAACGTGTGAACAATTGCAGATTTATTTATATAGTTATTATAATATTACAAAAATAAAAGGAACTTTGATGAAGAAAAAATGAATGTTTCTTTTGTTTCTTAAAACAAAATAATAAAAAATAATAAAGATTGTAATTTGAGGAAGAAAAGGAGGAAGTGATCGTAAAAGCTCGCACGTAAAGTCCAACAGGAGTATGGCTGGTTAAGAGCTTTTCATGTGACACGGCTTTATATAATGCATGTTAGGAGGCAAAAAGGCGATCGCGCCTAGTGTACGAGCTTTCAAAGAGATGGGTAAAGGGTCGTCGAGAGCCGGTGCTTGCACCTTTGATGCGACTTTTTGCCCTGCAGGCTCTCATAGTAGTAATCGTTGCGTCACGGACCAACGAAACTCGCGTGTAGGCAGAATTATGTAAAAAAGTACCTTAGCTATGTACCAAGGATATAAATATATAAATAAAGAAATTAACTATGTATTAAGGATATCAATAAATTCTGAGAAATTTGAGATGTCATTTATAATTAATAATAATACACAACATAACTTTTGCTAAGTATATATACATCACATTGTTTCAAAATCTTGCAATATTGTTGGTTTCATTAAACGAGTATTTCCTGCATTTTAATCTACTTATATAAAACTTAGTGCTCTGACGACATAATTTATTGTTGTGAAATTTGGTCATCGTAGCATAAATGCATTCGTTATATTGCGTTAAAATCTGGTCGTCCGATGCACAGATTCAATCACGATTACACAGAATTATCTTCTCTAGAAAATACATCCAGTGAAATTCACTGAAAATCAGTGAATTTCGCTGGTAAATCCGCGAATTTCACTGGTAAATCCGCGAATTTCACTGGAAGGAATTTAGAGAATTTGCATTTCGATTTGCAATGTATCAGCTCTATTCATTATGTTAAAATACTTTGATTGTGTTCACTTAAACGATATACGTTTGTTGCGCGAGAACTTACTTACAATCATTGAAAAAAAAAGATTTATTTTATTATACATACAACTGAATAAAAAATTCTAGTTAAAAAATATTCTTTTCTTTTACCAATAAAATCCTTGATCCGGAATTCCAGCGTTCTCCTGGTCAATCTTGGTCAAGTTGCGCGGGCGAAAAGCACGACTCTGTAGATAGTATATACACTGGTATAACTCCTGGCAAACGATCGAGCGAGCCGCGCGAGCGAACCCAAAGTAAATACATAGATCTTGAGGCTCGCGCGGTTATCTCGCGAAAGAGAAGAGGCAGCCAGCGAGGAGAGAGAGAGAGAGAGAGAGAGAGAGAGAGAGAGAGAGAGAGAGAGAGAGAAAATAAAGCAACAAGCCTCGAAACGAACGCCACCGCGAGTTAGCGTCGAAAGACGGATAGGAAAGCGCTCCAAGTGCTACCGCCCGGAGACAAATTCGACAAATACTCACGACAAACGCGACAAATGGCGCAGGAAAAGCTAATGGAACATTCCTTTCAATTCTTTCTTCGCAATAAAAATGAGAGAGGTATAAAGAAGCAAAAAAAAAAAGAACAAAGAAAAAAAAGAAACGAAAGGAGGGTATATATTTGACGAAGCCCTAGAGCGATCGGCGCGTTGTGAAATATTAATAAGCAAATTAGTCGGGACTTAGGAGTGAGAGAGACAGAAAGCCGGCCTGCGCGCGGCCCGTCGGCATTCTGCGCTCGTAATTCATTCTTCCCACGCCGCAGAGCCCCCCCCCCCCCTCCCACTACCTTCTCTCCTCTCGTTCTCACTCGATTATTCATTCGATTCATTCGATTTTATTCGATTAATTCGATTGGTCCGATTCGTTTATTTATTTATTATTTTTCTTTTATTTATTCATTGCAACGAGAGAAACAGAGACTTTTATTTCTGCTAGCGATAAGAGAAAAAAAAGGTAATGAAAAATAAATGTAAAAATGATTTATCAATTTAGACTTTTAGACGACTATTCGTGAAACGATTTGTTCTTTAAATTTTGATCAGATTTAAAAGGTACTTGAACGTTATCCCCAGGTTTCACTACTATATATATATTCACTACTATATTATACCCTGGTAGAAATCGTCTAGTTTTGATTCGAGAGAAAATCGTCATTTATTTGACCGTCGATTTTATCATGTCGTTCGTCACAAGTAAATATTTCTTAACAGTAAAGAAATATTTATTAACAATTAATAAACGATTTCTTTTAATGCCACGCTTATACTTACAGCAGACAATCTAATTAACTGTTAATTCCTAATCATTCGGTGGGATTTAAAATCACATTCATTAACTATTAACGGGGTCTGAAAGGTAATTAAAAATTCAAATTTCGCGCCACAAAATAGCAGACGAAAATACAACTAATTTACTTATAACAATTAATAAAAATAAAATTTCGAAAAACCAGGAGTTAGTTGCCCTCCGTTATGTAATTATCTGTCATTTTATAAAGTTTCAAGCTATTATAACAATATACCATCGAGAAAACCTTGAAAAATGCAATTTGTTTATATTTTTCAAGGTTTTCTTGGCAACATATTATTATAATTATTTGAAACTTTGGAAAATAATAGATAATTACATAACGGAGGGCAACTAACTCCTGGTTTTTCGTAATTTTGTTTTTATTAATTGTTATAAGTATATAAAGTACAACTAATTTATAAATTAGTTTTACTTTCGTCTACTATTTTGGGGCGCGAAATTTGAATTTTTAATTGACTTTCAGACCTCCTTAAGTCAGCGACTTTGTCATGAAGGATTCTTTTTATCTGTGTAAAATAAACAAAAAGAAAATTAATCAAATAAATAAATAAAATAAAATGAAAAATGAATGCAAAACTGATTAATCAAGCGGCGATACCGCAACGCAGCCACGAGAGTTCGAAGGTCTAAGGCGCTAAAGCTACTATACGGCGGCAGCGCGAGTTTATCTTGCGCGAGCAGCTCGCCGAGAAAAAGCGGTCCGCACAAAAAGTTCGGGTGCGATTAATCCGCTCGCTTCCTGACAGGCGCAATAGCCCCGCGCGCAAAAGACGCTGCGGCGCTAGTAGAGGGGAAAGCGGAGGAGCTCGCTCGATACACCGCGGAGAATTCGTCAATTACGTCGCTCACTCGTAACTGATGATCCTGCGCTGCGCGCTCCTTCCCCCCCCCCCCTCCCCCCGCCTCCTTTTTTATTTAGCGCGCGAGTAGCGCCTCCGCTAAACCTGCACGCGTCATCCCGTTAAATAGTTGCAGCGCCGGCTAAATACGTGCAGCGAATAGAGAACAACTCGGGGAATGCTAAAGTCACGCTGAAATAAATGGATGATTGCTTATTGGATAGGAGGGGGGCAGAGTACAAAAAAAAAAATGGAACTAGCCGACACTTACGCTAGAAGCGGCGCTCCGGCAGCGGGATGAGTGAAAGCAAGCGAGAATCTGCACGAAAGGTGGTCGATTAAGAGAGCACGCAAATTCCTGACGGCGCGCGCAGGTATAAAGAATTACGAGAGGCGCTACTGCTGCTCGGGCCTAATCGTCCCAAATTAGCCGGCATCTTGTGGACACGATATATATCGACGCGGCTACCGGCGGAGACTCGCTCACGCAGGAGCCGCCGGAACTCCCGCGCGAGATAATTTCCTTATACTTCGGGGAATGGGCGATCTTTCTCTCTCTTTCTCACTTTCTGCATTTTTCAATGATTGATCTCGGATTCGCCGGGCTTCCGAGCTCCGGCGAAATGTCATGGACCCTGCGTGTATAAATCTGTTTTTTTTTCTTTATTCGATGAGAGGTAAAGAAGTCTGTTTCTGAATACATCTTCTGAATAAGGAACACTTGAATCTCAGATTGTTATATATTGTATAATGTCGAGGTGTGCAAATTTAAACTTTGCGATAGCAACACTCAGAAAAATGGATTCTTATGGTCTTAGTATAGACAAATATCCTCTTAAGCATTATTTACTAAATTTTAAATTGAATCTATTAAATTGAACTCAAAAAGTTTACCGTAAGAATATAATCCGCCTAAATTTTATCGGAAATACGATAACTGGGAGTATTTTTCTACTGATTAGAGATTTTTTCATTCTTTCAATTCTTTTAACTTTTTATGATATTAAATGGAAACTATAATCGTTAATGAATAATTCAAAATTTATCATATATCTATAGATATCGTATATTAAATTGATATGTGACATTATAAAAATTGCTATGTGAAATAACAAAAATTACTATAAATAATTTTTACTATAATTTATAGCAATATTTACTATAATCTGTGTATATTTACAATAATATTTCTCTCCGTGTACGCAATATTAAAGAACGTTTAAAAATCATTCGTTATTTAAGTATTTAAAATGTATATCTGTATATTTTCTTATTATTCGAAATCGACAGTCCACATTTCGAAGATGACAATCTACTTATCAGAAGAAGAAGTTTACGTTTTAGCAGATTAATCGTACACGATTGTCCGGTTATTCGCAGTATAAATCCGTTTGACTCTATATATAATAAGTAGATTTTCCACTGCCATTTAGTGGATTCTTCTATCGATTAGATTAAATTTTTGTGAGTGAAGCTTTTAGGTATAATTTCTTCAAAGTACTTTTGACTTTCACTAACTGCAAATCTCTAATTTTTATATATGTACATACAATAATTTTTTATGAAATATAAAATTTATAATACTTTTTGAAGCGGATTTTGATCACTCACCTAAATAAATAAGTAAAAAAAAAAGAACACTATACATCGCGTCGTTCGAAATTTATATTCACCTCCTGGCAGAGTCGCGTTTCTTATTGTCTCTCTCGAGTGTTCTATCGGAATGCCGAGTGTTACTGTATAAGGAGCTTATTAGCTTCGAAGTCGGAGCTAATTTTCACAGTTTTCGAGCAAAGCCGTTGCGGCTCATTACAAGCTCAACTCGATTGAAGCACAGAGTATATACCGACTCTCGCTGCAGCGCGAGTGAGTTTCCCCTTTTTCCTCCCCTCCTCCTTCCTACCCTAAGACTCCTCTGGTATTTTGAATTGGTAGCGACGCCGAGCGGCGTATTTCCAGTGGCAGTTTACTTAACGGCCATTATCTTTTATTTCCATTTACCGCACGCCACTCGCCGGCGAGCTTTTCATAAATTCCTTCCTCACTCGATGTGCTCCTCCGACTCTTTTATTCTATCCGCGCGCTTCTCCCTCTCTCTCGCTCTCTCGGACCCAGTAAAGAAAACATTCTTTACGAGTTTAAATCCGCGCGCCCTGAGAATTTTCATTATTTTTTTATCATTAAACCTGCTCATATTGCGTTGGGCTATTTTCTGGCCAGGCTAATATATACTCTTACTTTTACGCCGTGAGCTGACGCGAGGCGCCGTCTGTGCATATCAAGTACTTAGCGCGCTGCTCGCTATGTAGGTACATTTTTCATTTTCTCGAGCAAAATATACTTAACTTTTTCGCCGGCTGGCTGATATGATATAAATAATATAAATAAAATAAATAAATAAATAATAATGAATAGGAGAAAATGCGATGATTAGTGCGACAGTAGGAAGGACACAGTCGGATCGAATCAGTCGTAAAAATTTTGGTCCGTCTTTCTCGGAAGCTTCGTTGAGGAAGTATGCACAAGAAGTGAAAGCGCAGGAACCCTTCCCGCCCCCACGCGACCCTACATCGACCCTCTGCCGGATTAACGGCTGCGGATTATATGCTTCTATACCGAAAGCTCAAAAGGATTGCTTTCGCGCGTTTCTCTCGCTCCTGGGACCGATAATCCGCGGCTTTTCCACTGTCCTGGAGATTTCGGCCAACGATCTTAATAAATTTCCGATTATCCTCGCTCGTTTCATCTTCATCTGATTGATTTTCCGATTGTGCTCCTCGAATCGGGCTTTCCGGACAAACTAATTGATCCAAACGCTTTCCTTGTAGGATTATAGTGTATCTTTGTTAATTATCTTTTCAATTTCTATGCTAAACTTTTTCAAAAAACTATTTCAAAACTTCAGTGGTGTATAAAAGTCTCGAAATATTGTAATATATAATTATATTAACTATTTGTAATTTTTACTATAAAATATTTCTCTCGTCGGTGCATAATATATCTGCGAGTGATTCCTTACATAAAATTTTTTAAAATTCGCAAAAGGTCCTTGCACATTCATGCCAGTGATTGAGTATTACGACTGTTGTATATATTATATGTTTATTCTTCTTATATACAAGAAAAATAAATAATTAAACAAAAATTAAGAGAAGTACAGAGTACAAGCGAGAGCCGGTCGAGGCGGCGCTAACAGTCGAGATTTAATGCAGAACTGTACCGGCGACGCCGCCGTATAACAGGGACCACCTTGAAGTTATCCACTTATATATATGGACTTGATTCGTGCAATGAATGCATTCGTGCATATATATATATATACAATAAACTGCAACAGCATTTTGATTGCTCCAATTATTTTTACGCCGCATTACGATTTCCTCCATTTAAGTTGCATTGTAACAAAATGCAGAATAAGAGTAACACTATAGCGTATACGAAATAAAAAGATATAAAAAAAAAAGAAACTATAAAGAAAGAAAAAAAACCGTATTTCAAGCGATTAACCGATGAGTCAATCGTTCTGGGGGGATTGATTAGTTGCGTCAATGCCGAGCGTAATTGCTTTTCGATATTACCCATAATTAACGTGGCATAACATGCGAAACTATTTAAGCAGAATTCGCAGCGGAATGTTTTTCCTTCATCGCCGTTCTCGAAATGCCTCGTCGATGTATTCATGCCCGAGCGTTTTATTACCGAAGGATTTACGGTGTGTTTTATAAGAAAATTACAGAGTGCAGGCCCCGAGAGAAAAAAGAATAAAATGTATCTGAAGCAAAAGGCGCGCTCGACGACGAATCGGCGGCCGAAGGATTCTCTCTTTAATAAAACCTACAAACGCACGTGAGTTTTATGCTCCCAGCGCCGGGGAACGTCTTCATCTATTAAAGTGATGAATGGACAAATCGGAATAGTTTAAGTGCGCGAATGATGCGCTTTTTGCATTTAAAAGAGCCGTGAGCGCGCGCCTCCCGGACTCCATTCGTTTGTAATGTTGATAAAAATAAAATGAAATTTTGCTTTAGTTTAACGCGATCCTTAACCTCGTTTTACACGCGATAAATATTTAAATGCATTTAAAAGTTCGAAACAAAGATAATGCTAGGTGATTCCATTAGAAGCTTTCAAGATTCTTTGCCCATTAAGTAGATAATAAAAAAAATAAAGCGAAGGCAGTGCGCTAAACATTCGCTCTAAGCTTATGCGAATGTTTAGGATCGATTTTTTTCTTTCTATTCGAATTTCTTCTTTTATACGGAAAAATGATAAGTTTAGGTAAAAGTGAAGCCGGTTTTTATTCTTAATTTGATGGGTTCTGAAGGGACTATGTGATTAGTCGTCAATATAACTGATTAGAATTAGAAATAGTTGATGATCGACGATAAAAATATCGCGTGTTATAAAAAAATTCATTGATTTTATTTATAAAAGGAAGATGCCGATATATCGAAAGATAGAAGTTGAAATTTATTCTGGTTCCATTTTTAAATGACCTGTTAGATTTAATTTTTTACATCAAAATCATCTGCTACTAATTACTTATGAGTATTCAGTTGTATACAATTACTCAACTTAATCATTGCAAAATCGTTTTATATATAAAATGTCATTTTTTTCGTACAAACTGTATACAATTCGTATAAAAGTTGTATAAAATATTTCTACATGGGATATAGCATCATTGAAAAAAATCCAAGTGTAATAAAAAAGGTTTAGCAAATGTATAAAAAAAAAGGACGAATCGATGCGAATTGCGCGCATAGGGATCAGCAGCTGCGCGCGTCGTAGACTCTCGGTGCACATGAAAAAAAAAATGCCCGGCACCGTTCGGGTCATTACTCGGCGAAATTCATTACGCGCGTGGCTGACAAGTTAATTCGGCACAGAGTTGCATTACACAGCGGCGCAAGTTCAATAAAAGCCAAGTGGCCAGGCGAGCGCAACAATACGCGTGTACGTGCCTGTGGCGCAAAATACCGAATAATACGAGAAAAATCAGACTCGCCGCCTTTTCCTCGCTGCGTTTCTCTGATCCTTTGTTCTATCGCGCGGCAGCGTATACCCTAATGGAAAATATCGCCTTGCCCGACGCACACTCGGACGTGAGCTCGTACAATGGACCGAGCTCGACTAATGCGCAATGAAAGAATTGTGCGTTTCTGTAAATATCATTTTTAGTTTTTTTTTCTTTATGACCATTGTGCGACTCTATTCAAAACGCTGACTAAACTTCCGGCTACTCGCATAAATATATTTTTAATAGTCTGCTATCTTATTATATTCTCACTTGTTTCATCGAATCCGCGGTGTTTTTCTATTTTAATTTAAATGTATGCCGCGCCTTTTTGCAATCAGTGATGTAAAAGGGATTCCCTGGACGCGAATTTTGGGCACTTCCATTTTTGTGATGCCGTTACATTTTATTTAAATTTTTTAAATTTATTAAACAACCCTGACGAGTGTCTAAGTACGGTGACGGTGTTTAGATAATCAGATAGAAAAATGACACATTCGTTTTATAGGAAATATTGCTATATATAGTAAAATTTGAAACCACAAACTTTGCTATATAGTAAAATTTACTACTCATGGTAACAAATTATGTAGTTTGAATTTTCACGACAGTTTTAATATTAATAATTTATTATATCAATTAAAAAATTCAACTTACATATTAAATGTGATGGAATTACAAGACCAACAATAAAAGGACATCTTTTTTCATCTTAAACATGTACGTGATATTAGGTGAGAGCAAACTAATTTATTTATGACTGTCTTTTGACAAAACCATTCAACAAAAGACCATCTTTTTATATTTCAAAATTTGTTTATTCATCTATGACGGTCGCAATTGTTACGTGACGGTCCAAAAGACGGTCTCACGACCGATCAAAATTAAAGACCGTCTCTTTACATCGCTGTAACAATGCAATCGAATTTATTTATATCGAACACTCGGGCCGCTTTTTTCCATGCGCAGCTCGCAGTCTCCTTTGGAACGATTCTAGTTGCCCGTAGCTCGAGAGAAAAAGGAAGAAGGGCCTGACTCTCGAGACCGAGAGATTTGCATATTAAACGGCTCGAGATTTATAACCGTAAGAGCGAGATGGACCTCGGGACGGGCCGAGGTGCTAGCAGTCACATAAACGCATAAACGCATAAACGATAAATAAACGCCCAAGCTCTTGGGTACTTTTGCCTCGCACCGCTCCCCCCTTAACCCCCCCCCTACCCCCTACCCTCCCGCCGCGAGGGGGGCCCTTCGTGCATTTACGATATCGGACGAATCGATGCATCGATCGACTTTCTCCGAAGCGGAGAGCTACCCTTTTTTTTATTATCGCCCGCTGTCGCATCCGTGTCGATGCAATCGCTTAATTGAATCTTAATTTGAGCCTGAAAAGAAACTAATAAATATGCTCTCGTTAAAAAAAAAGAAAGAAAGAAAAAGAATGAAAAAAAAGATTTAGTATTTTTTTCCGAGAGTGTAATTACATTGTCATTTCATTCGTTTCCGTTGCCTTCACAAAAAAAATGTATATAATAGATTTATATATACATATATATATATATACATATCGATCCCTCGAGTAATTAAAAAGGAAATAAGACGAGATACAGGCAAAGAATAAAAAAAAAACGACGAAGACTCGAATAATCTAAAAAAAAAGCAGATACACGTCGCAATTAAAGGGAAAAAGACTATAAATAAAAAGGCGTATCGGCGCGTCAAATCAATTTGACGTGATCCGCTTGGAAAATTGGGTATGTACGCGTATTATATATACGCGGGCGGGCGGCATCGACTGTGCGCGGAGGAGTGCGTCCGTCTCATTCTAGCGCGAGGCGACCGGAAACCTCGACTCTCTAATTATAAACATGGCGACTCGTCCATCAATCAACCGCTTGAAGATGCGACGCTCCCCCCCCCTTCACCCCTCCCCCTCTTCTTTCTCTCTCTCTATCTCATCGCGGCATCAGGCGCCCCCGTGACACCCGTCCGAGCGCGCCCGATGCTATTATTGTAACTACGCGCCGCGGCTGCCGCGAGACACCAGTGACTGCCACAATAATTAGAGGGAATTGGATCGCGGATTATATTTCTCGCGCGAGGCCGGCTCTACGCCGCGATTACGCGGCAGTAGCCCCTGCGGCGCGGCGAGAAAAATCTCAGCTGTGGAAATTTTAATTTTCTTAGGGAATTCGTGTCTAATGCTGGTGACTTTTTATTCGATGAGTATGAGTAGGACTGTACTCTTTAAATTTCATTTAGTCTAATTTTGAGGAATTTTAATAGAGCCTGTTGTTTTTACTGAATTAAAAGTGTCATGTTTTACTGAATGCACCGAAAAAAATAAAAAGTAGTTCTTACTGTTTGCACAGTAGATTTAACTGTAAAATCGAAAGTAAATTTAATTTTCCGAATTTTCAGTAGAATCTGCTTTACAGAACTGTCAAAGCTACTTTTCTGTAAAGTAGAATCTACTTTTCTGTAAAGTAAGATCTACTTTATGGTTAGGAAGTAAACTGTTATTTCTTATTAGAATTACTTTTTTTTCGGTGTGTATAACAGTGAATACACCGAAAAAAAAGTTAAATTTACTTCCAATTTTACAGTTTAATCTACTGTGCAAACAGTAAGATTACTTTTTATTTTTTTCGGTGTATGAGTTCTGATTATATTAACGAAGCAAGGAAATTTAATCTACACGCTAATCTTACTGAAATTAAAAAAAGCAGTGTTATAGAGCTTAAAATTACGTACAAAATGAACTTTGTCACGTTACAATCTGATAATTTGTTTACTTAAAATAAAAAACCACAAAAACTATAGTAACCGCTGTTAGATACAACAATGGAATGTTTTGGTAATTCTTGGAAAATGTAGCTTTGACAACTTAACATGTGAGCAAAATTACAGATTGATCGTATATCTCTAATTACAAATAGTTTATTAAAAAGGACTATAATTTTTTTCCGGAAAAGTTGCAGCATCGATTCGATGCACTTTGTATGTTATCAAGACTCAAACATTCATTAACAATTGAAATAAAAAGGAATGTTTAAAAATGTTAATTACGAATCCTCAAAAATTTGAATTTATTTTAGATAATTTATTTCTTGTATAATTATAAAACTAATTGAAAAGAATGTTCTCATTATTATATAGTTATATACGACGAAATGAAAAAAATCTCGACGGTGGAAAATTTAGCTTCGTTCTCCTATTAATTTTTTATTCGATGAACACTGCGGTATACATGCACCACCTTAAATATTTTTTTCAGCCGCATATACGAGTGTAATTTTAAAAACAATTCCTTCATTACGTAAGTTATTTTTTTCACTTTGTTCAAAGAGCTCGCGTCCACTTCTATTTCTCTGTCTCTCTCTTTCTATCTCCTCTCTGCCCCGGCGCGGCCGAGAGCCCATTTATTTATAAAGAAATGTCAAAAACTTGACGAATTATTCGTTTACTCAACGCCGCCGCTTCAAGAGGCGAGGATGAAGGAGAAAAAGAGAAAAGAAGCGCCTCCCGATCGTCTTATATTTATCTTTGCTCGGAAAGTCGATGGAACCGGATTTTATGGGTTTTTGAAGTCGCGCCGCCCACGGTATAACAGAGGTATAAAAGGCGGCCCGCTCTCGATTCTAATTGCGATATTTTAGTTGAGCAATTATTTGATTAGAAAATAATAAAGATTCGTTCCGTTAGCCCTAACGAACGAACGAACGGACGGACGGACGGACGGAAGGCATATAAAACGAAGATGTTTACTTATGTCATTCTAAATTAATAGACTTAATGCACCGATTTAACCATGATTTTATGAATGTTGCTGTGTAGTGATTTGGGAATTTAAATTATCAAGTCGATTAATTCTCCATTATCACGACTGTCAGCTGATCATGTTTATAAATACACTTCAAGGTATAGTGTGCATAAAAGAGTAATTTTTATATCATTTATTGTACATTTAATTATACAATTTATTCTAAAATTACCCGAAATAACTCTAGTTGCTTATGAAAAATAGCATTTGATTAAAACGTCTCCTGAAGTGCACTATAAATCTTTCTGAAGCCCATTCATTCTTGTTGTTTCTCTTTTTTTTTATTATAATGAACATAGGATTGTTACACAAAGAATCGCATAGTTTTTAAATTACATAAATATTCATTATTTTATTCATACAATTATATATAGTATTATATGTTATATCATTTTTATATTGATGAGTTTAATGACGGTGACGAATTGATCTATTATGTTACTTAATTTTACGAAAAGATTATCATATCTAATTAGCGTAGTATTATTACTTTCGTCTTTGTAATTTAAAGTAGCTGTGATTTTTTATTTTTATATTGAAGATTGTTTAAAATTAATGTTTCACATTTTAAACTGCATGTGGAACAACAGTGGAACTGCTTATGAACGAAATTTTCTCTGAAATTTCATTTTTATCAACATTTCTAAATATACTATGCAATGTACAACACACAATCGCTTCCTATTTAAACTCTATTCTACTCTGTTCTACTCCTATTCTTACTCCTATTCTATTTTTTGCTCTTTTTTTGTGGTAATAGCCCTACCTTAAAGCCCGTTAAATTTAAAGAAATAAATAAACAAAAAAAAATAAAAAATAAATATACAATAACAGTTTGAATTTACCGCGCTCATTAATAATCATTCACATAAAAGGCAACGCCTCTTAATGAAATTCTTGGTATATATACATAGAACGAGTGCGAAAAGCGCGTCCTACGAGCGCGAAGAATGAGAAGGGCGCGAGTTTCAAGGTGCGCGCACGTGTACCCGCATGAGCCGCGATCCTATACGACTAATTCCTCGGCATATAAGCGGGCATCCGGCGATCCGCGCGCGTCGCTCGTGAGAAAGTTAAATTGCGCAACGCTTCGATAAGGCGGTCAGGAGGCGCCGGGACGCTCCGACACGCGCACACACCCGCGCGAGTCACGAACAAAGGAGGAGCCGAGTGGAAAGCTTATTTCCGCCAGCATCGCTATGTTAATTCCGTGCGCGAAGTTAATGCCTCGAGACTCGCAATTGTGGAGTAATTAAAAAAAGGGGGGGTCGCCGTCGTCGTCGCTCGGGAGACTTTTCCCTCTGAAAGGTATTCCGTGTAGTCGTCAGCCGCTCGGAACGCATTTCGAGTAGTAGTAGTAGGACTTTCTCGCCGAGCCGAATTGAGCAACGGATCCCTCGATTGTTGCGCACCTGTGATAAGGCACGTGTGCGCGCGGCCAGCGTATATACGTATATATATGTATCGTGTATTACGTGGATATACATTCGCCGCCCTCTT
The DNA here is from genome assembly GCA_035582995.1 of Sycophila quercilanae. NCBI lineage: Eukaryota > Metazoa > Arthropoda > Insecta > Hymenoptera > Eurytomidae > Sycophila > Sycophila quercilanae. Next base: position 5,165 of record JAWWEP010013072.1, on the reverse strand, counting down.
TGTCGCATTCAAATGGAAACTTTATTTATTCACTGCTACCGCCCTGGCGGATGTCAAGTGCGAAGAGGCTTATCTCTGATAGACTAATTTTTTTTTCTTTTTTTTTGTAATACCCACTACTACGGGAATAATAATTGTTATTCAATGTCGGCGCTCGTATGTGGGTGCGCGCTAATTTTTGTGATATTTTTTTTTTGTTTGCCATTATCAACTTTTATATCGAACAGGATTACGATTTATTTTAAATTAGAATAAATTTCTTATTTTCAATTAATTTTGATGAATTTTAGTTTATTTTCATTTATACTGTATTTTAATTTTTCATGTATATTATATTTTCTTTATAAATTTTATTTTACATTTTCTACTACACCTTATCTACTATACCATATATTGAAATTTAAAATATCGATCGTCAAAAATTACTACATACTATCAAAAAATTACTGAAAAATACTATCTGTTCTAAAAAAATTACAATTTTTCTACGGTTTCTAGTAATATTTAATAAAGATCAAATTTTTCACATCGATTAGTATTTTTTCCTGCACATTGCAATAAATTTCGATACAACATTTTCCTTCGTGATATCGTATATTATAAATATATGTATATTTATAATGTAAGTATAATCTATGTATACATCCGAAAAAATGTAAAAATTCATACCTCTTTTCTGCATGTAGCTGAACAGGTCATCCAGAAACTCCTTCCTCTTGGGGTCATCGTTTATTTCGTACAGCTGCAACAGAGAGCAAAAAAAGGCGTTTCTTCAGTTTCGTATAAAGGAATAATTGGCGTGATCGCGAGCCGTCCAGTTTGTCAATAAAAAGTGCGGAGAAAATGAGTGCGCTCATAGCGACAGGCAGATTAGTTAGGGTCGATTATTAATGATACCGTTTAACCTGGGCCGCGCACGCACACTCGCGAACTCGCGTATGCAACTTAAGAAGGGAGGCTGGAAGGGGGAGAGAATTTGCCTCGGAGGTACGCTTCGCGGCAATGGCATCGAGCGCTCGTTGTATTATGTTATGTATATTTTTTACGTTCTTATATGCCAGGCGGCCATATCTAACTGCCGCGGCTGTCTAATTGCTTTTATAATGGCGAGATCGCAATAAGCCCGAGGCGCTGAGCAGTCGACAATATTCGAGAGAGTCGAGGTTATTGCTTATCTTTTAAGTGACTAGGAGAGAGTACTATGACCTACGGTTCATAAACTTTTTTTTTTTGAAACTTGGTGTATTGTATTCTTGTGCCAAAATATAAAGTAAGATAAAATATTAGGGTCTGACACAAGCGTGAACATCAATTATCGACGAAATTTATAACTGAATTGTTATTTTCTTCTATAAAACGTTGTAATTCATTATGTGACGATAAAGTAGTTCCTACACTCAAAAAAAGGTCAGTAATCACAATTAACGGTTAGTTGTTTCAACTAATACTTGATTGAAACAAATAAATATTAGTTAACTGAACTTTTTTCTCAGTGTATAAAAGCTACAGCATTTAAAGAAAAATCAAATATAAAAACTATGTAAAAATTCAACAAATTAGAGATGTTACATGAAAAATCTTTATAATTTGTTCAAAAGTTAAGTGTTGTTGAATATGAGTACATCGCACATTTAATGTGTCTTATAAGTTTTCACAATTACATTTTTGATAAAAATTTTGCAACAAAATTAAATTTTTTCATTAATCAATTTGTCCTATATCAGACCTTTTCAAAAATTCTCTTAGATCGTTACATTAGTTTTAGTTTTATTATTATCTTTAGTCGTTTCATTCTCTGTACTTAAGGACTGCATAGTCTGTTGAAATGTTTAAATAAATAAATAATTAAATAAATAAATGATGTCTGTCGGCGACAGAATTAAAATTGACTATTATGCAATTTTTAATACAAAATTTTTCTCCGTTCGCTGCTTCAACTTTGTAGATGATAATATTTTGCCTTCCTTCATTTTTTAACATTAAGCTAGGAAAAAAAAACAATACCAAATGTTCCAAAAAAAATTTGTGATCTTAATAGATGTAAATACACTTTTCCTCACGAAAAAACATTATTTAGCGACTAGAGGAAAGTACAAGAAAGGAGTAAGTAAGAAAGAGAAGGGTGCAGATGCGGCGTGCTCGCTAAAGCGCCGAGACGCTGATGCGCTGATGCGCTAATGCGCTTTAAACGCTGGGCGCCGGGGCAGGCGAACGCCGGATAAATAATTATCGCGGGAATCGATCAGAGCCACTAGTGCAATTAGCGACGAGGTGGCCCGTCCGGGATGGTCGGCGCTTGGACCTCGGAGAGAAATGATCGGGTCAGAGGGATCGCGATCGCCTCCCCCTTTCGAGGCTCCCTTTGACCGCTCTCTCTCTCTCTCTCTCTCTCTCTCTCTCTCTCTCTCTCTCTCTTCTCGCTCCCTCCATCCACGATGATGAGGCCGCGGTTACGCCCTCGCGCGCCTCGATATGCCCCGGCCTTTTCTTATTTCTCCTGCTTACGTTTGATGGAGAGACTCGTTAGCTGCTCCGGGGCTGCGCGTTTCAGACTGATCGCTTCCTTTTATTTACATCGATTAACTTACGTTTTATACCTACGATCCGTCTATTTTTCTCTTTTCTTTTCTTTTTTTTTCTTTTATTTATTAATATTCACCGTTTCGTTGATATGTATTGTGTGTGTGTGTGTGTTTGTGTGGTTAATGTGTACGTGTGGGGAGGAGAAAATGTCAGAGGAATAAAAATGGAAAAATGTCGGCCTGGAATTTGCGGAGCGAAGAAATTGAAAAGAGATAGATTGATCTGTCTATCCTGATAAATCCTTTATTTACTCATATATAAATATAATAAATATTTTTTTCTGATAATTATATTAAAGTGCTTCATTTCAGTCATCGTCCTCAGTTTTTCATATTCGCATCCTACTATAGAAGATTATCTATAAAAAATACATTTTATAAAAAGTATACAAATGCACTGAAAGTGCATTCAAGTGCATTCTTTTCTCAAATGCATAAAAACTATCTATTGTTCTCAAATGCATAGAAATCTTATTCTCGAAATATACATATGTATGACAGTTTTTGCAATAAAATTCTTAATAAAAGAATACAATAAATTTTGTTATTTTAATGCGTGGAGGTAAAAAAATGCAAGTTTGTTAATTCACTTAGAAAATGTGCAAATATACTGTCACTTTTTATGTTAAAGATTTTTCACGTATAAATAAGTCGCTATTCATAAATATTCCAAGTGATGAATTCTACATTTTCAGATTTAACGAGACCATAATACTTATACAATCTTGTCTCCATTTTACAAACCAAAAAAAATTTCCAACCAAATCAAGCAACCGTCCTGTCAAAACTCTATTTTTTTTATCTGAAACTAATTCTATCGCTCCTTAGACTTTTATAAAGAAAAAGGCTTTATATCAATCTATAGGAAACAATATTTATTTTTTAATATAAAAGAAAGGATAAAAAATTCCGTGAATTCGCACATTTACACACGCGGTCATGCATCTCTCGCGGAGAAAATGTCTGCGAAATAAAATTGAAAAAAGTCGGCCGGTTTTTGCGGAGCGAAGAAATTGAAAAGAGAGAGGGAGCGAGAGAGAAAGAGAAAGAGAGACGAAGCGGATAACGCGGGGCACAGCTCACGAGAATAATACGTGCTCGAGTCGTTAAACAAAAGCTCCTCGCGATGATATTAGCTCGAGCTCTCTGGGGCTTATTATTCGTCATTCCTGCGCGCGCTGCTCCTTCCTCCGAGACTCCGCCGGCTTTTTTCCCCCCTACGTCCTCCCCCCGCGCGGTCGACCCGCGGCGCGCGCTCGCGCGAAGAGAAAAAACGCGCCGAGGCGATAAGGCCCCGGCCAATCGTAAATATGCAAAGCAGCGCTCGGCGAATTGATATTTTTGAGGTAAAAGCGCGCGTACGCGTGTGCGCGAGAGAAGGAGGCGAATTATACACGTACGGCTAATAAGCGCTTGCTTTGCAATAAAAGCCGAGAGTCGGCGGGCGAGCGGGAGTGCGGGGAGCCGACGAGAGCGTCAGGAAAAAATTATACCACCGCCGCTCGTTTCTTTTTACAGATCGCTTTTGATAAAACGCTGCCGCGCTCGCTCCGCCGCCAGCTCGTACGCTTTTCTGCCATTGTCTCTAATTTCTGCGGAAATTCAAATCTCCCGCGGAATTCCAGCGATGATTTTTATTATTTGTGCGTTTTTTTTTTTTTTTTGTTTTATGTTGTTTATTTCCTTCTGTGTTTCTTTTTTTTTTTAATACTTCGAGTAAAATGGACGGGAATAAATAAACAAAGGTATAAATGAGGAGTTACGACGACAATTATCAGGGAACGGTGAAGGAACTCGGAAAATAATTAGAGTTTGGGGGAAAGTTCGTTTATTTATTATTGTAAGGCCCATCGAATGTGTCGTGCCAGCTTAAAAAATCAGTATCGAATTAGCGTTTGCTACATATATTATAGTACATTTGCCGCTTTGTCGTGTATCCAGTAATTTTACTAATTTCTACTTCATTTGCCTATTTAGAATAATTAAGTTGTTTGAGTTTAGCACGCGGTGCATTGTCCTCACACCGCAGGGTATCAAGGCAGAAATGCCCTTAGTATATGAATGTAATTATGACTATAATCGTTAATAACTAGATGTTAATAACTAGACTGAAATGAAGTAAATGACTTTGCTTTCGTACTTATTACACCGAAAATGTAGGTGAATAGAGTAAAACTAATTTTCGAGCTAATTCATTAGGAATCTTTTATCTTAAAGTTGTTTTTTTTTTAATTTTGTATTCATTTCTAAAATACATTATGCGGGTATTTAGTCCTTTAACAAGAATAAAACAAAATTTCAAAAACTAAATAAAACAAAAATATACAAAAAAAATCGATCGTACGTATATATGAATTCGTATCGGGTTTATTTAATTTGTGTGCCATTTTTCAAATGTTAATGAATCAATAGTATACTAGACGCTATTAATATATGAGCAAATCTCACAAACATTTTACTTTTAGGAATCAGGTTTTATAACAATTCAAAACCCTATAATTCAAGATCCTAAGGTGGCACGCACTCCAGTAAAGGCTTAAATTGCTCGTTAGTATAAGTAGAATATGCTGCCAAATATTTGAG
>JAWWEP010013032.1:0-14878 GCA_035582995.1 Sycophila quercilanae | reverse complement strand
AGAAGTTGATATAAAATGTAAAAATCAACGAAATAAAATGTCAATTTAATAATAAAATTGACCATTCCGTAATTGACCCACATCAATCATCCAAGGCATAAACATTCAATAGTAATAATAATCATAAAAAAAATTCCTCTCTTAATCAAACGATGACAGAATATTGTAAAGCATTTCAAGAAAGAATTTGACTGGTTAATTAAGCATTTGATTCCGGATAAATCATGACAAAATTCAAAATGATTTGACGTGTATTTAATACTTCTATTTGATTTTTCAAAGAAGTTTTCCTTTGTTTAATTTCATTCACACACGTGTTAAAATTAATAAAAAGTGCATACCATTTTAATTTATTTTCTTACTGCAAAAATTTGTTCGCACGAAGCGCAAGAATTTTAATAGTATTAAAAAAAAAAAGAAGATAACTATAAAGCAAAAAAGTAAAATCAGGAGCAGTTACAGAAGCAAAGGACACTGCGAACGAGCAGTTGATCAACGGCATTAACTCCCCGAATTACCGGATTAAGCAAGCTCGAGCTCGAGCTTGCGCACGTACGTACGTCTCCCAGCTTCATTTTGCTTCGCAGTGTGTCCGCACGCTCAGCACCATAAACTCGATACGAGGAGTAGGGAAGGGGGCGAGCAGCTTATCGCGTCGTTCTCAGACTGATCAGCGTTTGCCCTTTTTGCGCCAAGTTTTATCGGAAAGGCGAGTTTGACGTCGGTGCACTTTTGAGTCGATTTCGATGCTTTGTCGAAAAAGCTCGATACTTTTTTTTATGACGCGACAATAGACTCTGTGTTTGTTCTCTTGTAACAGGGCAAACGGAGGTAAGAAATTTTTGAGAGTTGTTTTTACAGCATTTTGTGTTATAAGTATTACAAGAATGTAAAAATCTACCTTAGATTCTTGTACCTCAAGTCTTTTTTTAAATAAAGATCATTCAATTATTGATCAAGGAAAAGAATCTGTGATATCGATTGGATTGTATTCCGGATGTAAATAAAGAAACACGTTTTAGTCAGTAAAACAATCGCTACGTACCATTTGTTAACAGGGTTATTACTTTATTTATCGGCAATAAATATACATTGTCTACCGCGAGAGTAGAGTGATGACATTATCAATCAATCTATCTATATAGATAATATCTCTACTTAGGCTTAAAAATAGCTGGGCATAAATCATTGCATCTAACAAAGATAAGAACATTTTAAAATAAAAGGCTTATTTTAATTTGCCATTTTTAGAGTATGAAAGTAACGTAAATTCTTTGAAAATCTGATAAACTTAGGGTAGTATACGAAGCAATAAGTCCAGTTTCTCATGTTCTGAAAGGGTTTACTTTTCTCCATTGTTTTAAAAATGGCATATTAAAAATGGACCCATTGAAAATGTGCTTTACATCGTTAAAGGCGACAAAATATTCTCGGAAGAAAACAAATAACATCATAATATTTATTAAACAATTCCTCTTCCAAATCATGAATCAGAGTTATTCCTTCCTGCGAATCATATTATATCGCGCCAAATCGACGTCCTCAAAAGTTACCCGAAAATGCTTCTCTCGCCCCCGTCAATCCACGTCCAAAACATAAGCGCGAAGATCCCGCCACTCGAGGAGAGAGATCCCTCGCGCTTGAGCTGCCCTCACTCACGGTTTTCGACTCCACTCGGAAAAAAGCACGACCTCGGCGTCACGCTCACATGTGGGTCAGCGTGACAATAACGTTCGCGACTCGCTCTCTCCTCATCGTCCTCCTCAAAGCCATTGGACCGTCGTGGAGTCCGGACACCGTAAATGCCTAGGATAAAAGCAGGTACCGAGAGAGAAAACGAGAGTCGACGAATAAGAGAGAGGCCAAGAGAGTGAAAGACAGAGTGAAAGAGAGAATGTGTGTGGGAGAGAAGAGAGAGAGAGAGAGTGAAAGAGAGAATGTGCGTGTGAGAAGGAGAAAGAGTGAAAGAGAGAATGTGTGGGAGAGAAGAGAGAGAGTGAAAGAGAGAATGTGCGTGTGAGAAGGAGAAAGAGTGAAAGAGAGAATGTGAGAGAGAGAGAGAGAGAGAAAGAGAGAATGTTTGAGAGAGATAATAAGAGTGTGAGAGAAAATAAGACGGGAGAGAGAGAGAGGGAAAGAGAGAGAGTGAGAGCGAGGAAAAGTACTGGCTGCCGCTCGCAAATATTTAACTTGGAGCGCGCAGCTTCGCCTCGCACTTGAGTGAGGCAAGCTCCGCGGAGAGATCCTCCGGGCCCGCTGCTCTTTCGGGAGGGCAGTGCTGCCTAGACGTAAAGAAGCGAAAGCCGACGCTCCCCGCGGAGGTGCCCCGGTCGGCAACTCGCCGTGCGGTACTGAATTTTTCCAATGTGTTAACTTTATTTGACTTTGCTTGAGAAAACTGCTTTCTCCTTGCCGGATAATTAAGGCTCATTTTTTAATTTCTTTTTTTTTTCTCGTTTGATTTCTGTATAGTGCAGTAAGAAATTATTGCAGTAATAGGAATAATAATTACAGAGGTGACAAGATTTTGATTGAAAAAACAAAGTTAAACACTGGTTTGTAACATTCTTATGTCTTACAGATATATTATTAAATTTTTCATTTTTGATGACTCCCCGTTTGACGAGAGAAAAAAACACATGGAAGTTTTAAGATCTCTGCTTGAAAAGTAAAATTAAGAGCGCGTATGTAGTTCATTAGTAGAGTACAAGAATTAGCATGGAGAAAATGAATTATTATTCCCACTTTTCTGGTACAATGTTACACAGTACTGTATTATGTTTCAGCCTTTCCTTCCTCGGTGAAAAGGCTCTTAACAACTGCTTCTATATATTAAATTTTACAAAACTGTTTTACGTACATTTTAAAAATTGTAACATTTGATAATTCTATTCCAAATATGCTAAAATTTATTATATAGAAAAAAATGTTTAACAAAAAATGCGAAAAATAATATTTCTAATAGGTTTCAGGTAGTAGGTACCTCAATTTCTGACCAGTATAGGCGACTATTTCTGACCACTTTAATAAGCGTAATTGTTCAATTTTAGAAATCTTTTTGCTACTAAATTTATCTTGTACTTCTAAATTCTAAGTGGAATTCGTATGCACAAAAAGTAAAAGTTACTTAATATTGATGCTGCAGCCAAATGCATTAAAATGCATATAGGAAAGAAAAGCAAGAATTTAAATTCTAATTACATTCTATTCTATTCTAAATCTACCCTACTGAAATATAAATATATTTCTTTTCACCTGCATTAAAGAGTTACCTCGACTGTTTATTCGATTTAAATTAATAATAAAGAAAATTTTTTACAGACCTTCAAGTATAACCGAGAGTTTAGAACGCAGTTCCTCTGGAAGGAAAAAGGAAAAAAAATCGCAGTGAGATAATTGCAAGTAAAAACAGTGGCGCCAGTTGGTCGAAAAAAATAGAAAATACGTACTTTGTCACTTTGCATAATGCACTCAATAATTCTTTTCGCAATTTATGGAATAGATTATCTTTAAAAAAAAAGTATATACAAGCTTGTTTTTTTATGAGCATACATAAAGTGATTTATCCGTTGTTCCATTGCCTCGCTATCCAGAAAAATTAGTCCCTCGATAAAAGTCGCAGAAAAATAGACTCTCAAGAGATTCTCGACAATCCATAGTTGATTTATTTAAATCACTCGGACGGCGCTTAGAAATTGAAAAATAAAAAAAAAACCATTTGCTAACATCTGTTTATCCTGATGAATAATCAATAAAATAGCGTCTCGTTTAGCAATTGCTTTGTATTGCAAACTGCGGATAAAACATTCGTTATTGACACTCGTAATGAAACGGTTAATTATACAGAAAAACGCTTCATTATTCAGAAAAACACTTCATTATTCATCGAGCGCTCGCACCGATCGGCGTCAATTTAAGGCCGCAGTAAAAAAATCCGTCCGTAACATCAATTCCGCTATATCGCTCGTGTACACGCACAAAATTGTCCGAGCATTATGACGGGAGTCGTCGGCCGGAAGGGAGATTCGACGGCGGGAGTAGAAATTTCGGGCGACACGCTCGCGCGTCTTTATGCCCCCGCGGAAAAGCGGAAAATACGAGGCCGTGGTAGGGGGGGGGGGGGTGATAAAGGAGGCGGAGAGGAAAGTCGCGGCGGTGGTCCTCGTTGTTGCGCGCTTATTTCCTGCTCCGCAACCGTAAAATGCAGCCAAGGAGAATGAGAGATGACCCGACGGAAGGCGCCCTATAAAGGAGATAAAGCAGTGCGCCACGGCCACGGAAAGCGTGACTTTTATTTTCTATAGGCTTTGACGTCGTGCGCATACTCGTATGCACGTAGAGAAATTTTCGATGAACAATTATTTATACTTTTCGGCAATCAAGGGACAAACTTTGTCTTCGAGGAAAATTTAACAAGTTCCATATACTTACGGTACAGTAAAAGAGGAAGACAGGGAGGCAGCATTGGTCGACGGACAATAGCGTGGAGAGCGAGGAGGACGACAAATCATTTCGTTAATTCTAAATTTGACGTTATGATGAGAAATTGCACGGCTCAAGGAGGTCTTGTACAAACTGGAGTGCCCGGGCGGGCAATTCATAACAAGAATTCAGAAAATATGTTTCCGCTGTTTGGTTTGCGCTGTTTGGTGTTGAGCGACTTTTTTTCATATACGCGCGGTACAAAGGAAAACTTTACAAATTTCACTTCGTCGTATTTTTGTCAGAATTTTTCCGAAATAGAACGGATACACGAACGCCTGGAGTTGTGTATTTGTATAAGAATGTATTTGTTTTTTTTTCTGAAAGAAACTCGACAAACATTTTAAATGTTTGAACTGAAACGGTGTGTATGCCAACATTTCTCTGAATTCAATTTGTTCTCTTTAGTTTTGAAAAATATTTCTTCGTTCTTCATTTAAAATTTTTATTTCCACGAACTCGCTTACTTCGAGTGCACAGTTTAAACCGACGCTAATGCAGATGAGAATCTTGTTGCAAAAGCCATTCTAAACAGTCACTATAAATTCCTTCCTACATGTTATTAAAGTAAGTGCGAGATATAAAGCAGAGACGTTTCATTCAATAGTATATTTCATTCACTTTTAAATCGTTCCACTTTTTTTCGTCGTCTAGTTTTTATAGTGACGAATCTCCATTTCTCTCTGACAATTTTTGTAGAATACACAGTTAAAAATCGGATGTTCATACTTCAGCCACTTGTTACCACACTCAAATAAGCGTTAGAGTTTAGGATGGATTAAGTTAACATATTTATATTATGCATTGAAAAATTGATAGTGTAGTTTCTTCACCGTTAAATTCTGTATAGTAAAGCACTTACTTTACACTTCTTTATTTATAACGTAAAACGAGTGCATTTTAATTTAAGTGTTAAGCGAATTAATGTTTAGTTCAGTGTTTAATTTGGATGTTACTTTCAGTATCTTTTTACAATCAATTTTTTTTCTAATTTTATGATTTACAAGCAGAGAATACTTAAGATTTATTCAAATAATGGAGAAAGATATAGGCGCATAATATTCGATGTTTTGACACATAAACTAAAGGCAAATGTAAATACTGAATACTACAACTGCAATTTTCTGCGAGTTACAAAAATATATATAAATTGTTGTAATATTGTATTAATAATTAATTAATAAGTATAAATAGTCTTAGATGGTATAAAACAATGCACGAATTTTACATTGTTTTTATATAATGTTCATAAAAGTATAATTTTCATAAAAATTTTAGTAATACAACCTTCACACGCGAAAAAACTGTAGTGAGAGACTTAAACTTAAATGACCGCAGTCCTTCACGCTCGAAAATTTACATTTATTTTACACTCTACAGCAACATTCACTTTTTTTTATAAAGTGTCAATTTATTGGATTAGGCCTTAAAACGTCGCATCCGTATTTAACACTCAACTTTTTACTGTGTAATCACATAAGATTGTAATCACATATAGCTTTTCATAAGATCCCGCAAAAGAAAATACCTTCCACCCCTGTAATCTCCCTCCAAGTAAGTCCCAGCAAAATCCCCCGGACGCAGATGTAATTCAAGAGGATCGCTTGTCAAAAACCACGCAGCGATTACTCAACCCCGGGGGGCGCGAGATCCTTCCCCAGTCCGTCCCTTTTCGTCTGCAAAACAAAAGGCAAGGCGACAGAAAAAAGCGAGCCGGTCGATCTCTCGAATCCTCGAAATTGGCGCGCGCGCAGGATGTGGGACGCGGCATGACAATCCGGCGAGTCTCTGTTTTTGTTTACGAGGCTTTTGTGGCGAGGCGTGCAAGCGCGACCCCCGGGAGTAACGACCATTCGTTATACAGGGTCGAAAGCTCACTCTTTTTTTCGAGGAAGTGCGGGAGGTGAGAAAGCTCGCTTGCGCTCTAATTCACAATTCACACTGATCGCGCTCGACTCTCTCTCTCCCTCTTTCTCTCTCTCTCTCTCTCTCTATCTTTCTCTCTCTCTCTCTCTCTCTCTCTCTCTCTCTCTCTTTTGCCTAGGCACTTTTTTTCCTTCGTGTTATCTCGGCTTGCCGAACAACGAGCCCGAAGGCAGGCAGGCACACACAGACTCGCTTGGAAAGAAAAAGCTTTTTTTCGCGAAAGCCACGTTTTTCGAGCTCTTGACCAAAGTGATTCTTGCCGCGCTGTGTTAGTGGATGGAGCTTTTTTTTATTACTTCTCTCGTATTTCAATTTGACTCTTCTATATATCTTTTATCGATTAGTGCCTGCAGATATTGCTACCTTTTTTTAAGCTGTTTTATTAAAAGCTCGAAATTTAAAGGGATGTAGCGATGGAATACAATAAATTGAGAGCTTCAGGAAGCTCTCGATAGAAATTGATTTGGTAGTAGTAGTTTTAATTTGCAAAAATATCTGCGGCATTTTAATAAAGATATTAGAGAGCGAGCGGAGTATACATCCTCCATGGAAAGAAAAAATGGCCAAAAGCTCCGGTATACAGCAGCTTTTTTTTATATGAGCGAATTCCACAACAGGAGTAGGAAAAAGGAGCGATTAAAGGGAACCGCAATCTGTTACAGAGTCCGAGTCGAGCTATTAGCGAGGAAAAACGGATAGCCAATTCAATCAATCAAACCTTAATCCGCAGATTACGATTCTATTTCAGCGGGAGCCCGAGATATCCGGGCTCGACACGCCGCTTCCTCGCGAACTTTAATATTGCCTTTATCAAAGCGTAACGACGCGCGAACGTCCCACTCCCTGTTCGCTGGTTACCGTTAAAGATATAGAGCGGATAAAATAAATAAATGAGGAAAAAAAGGTTACGTATATCCGCAGCGGAAAAACGAAATCAAATCCTCTCCCGAGGCGCGTACATTATTCATGGTACGGACCGCAAGTGTCCGCGACTTTTTTTTTTGCTACTTGTACAAGCGTACATACGTATTCGCGGGCCTTTCTCCCTTTTCACGCGAGTCGGAGTTTCGCGCCGCTGCTCTAATGAAGTTAAGCTCGACCTCCCGCGGGAACGGAGCTTTCTTTCCTTTCCTTTTTTTCTCTTCTTTTTTTTCTTTTGTTTTTTTTTTCTTTAGGTAACCAAACCGAAGTAAAGTTACTCGCCATTTATTCGTCTTTTTATTATTAGTATGTTCTATTCAGTCATCTTTTGGTGCCACGTTCTCATCCAATCATTATATTTTAATGAGTGATTGTATTAAATGAATTTTAAAAAAATTAAAATTCTAACTTTGGTTCTATTCGTCTTTAATTTGCATTAAGAGGCTCCAGAATTCAGTTCTTCGAATCGCATTGATAAATTTAACAGTTAGTAGAAGATTACCTCAGACATATAAAATTAATTAGACCCTTCTACTTAAGTTTCTAATTAATTTTATATGTCAGAGTTAATCTTCTTATTTTTAGATAGGCTTTAGTTTTGAGATATTTTTATTATTTTCGTAATTTTCTTAAGGCTTAAAGTTATAGGTATCAAAATGAAATAAATAAAAACAATGAACTGAATTTGAATGAATAGAAATTAATAAATTATTTTTAAGGCTTGTAGAGATAATATCAAAATGCAGCATACCACATACATACTGCAAATTCCTGAAAACAAAGATCTCTAATATTTAAAAAAAAAACTGTTTCTTTTTTACCGAAACAAACTATCCTCTACCCAGAAGCAAAAACTAAGAAATATAAAGGAATTTAGATTATTTAAAAACACCACAACATAAAAGCAACAAACTTTCAGCTTTTCTTTTAAATATAAACAAAGTTCTGTGTGCATAAGTAAAAGAAGATTTATAAACTTAAAAACAGTTTGAGATTTAAAATTGAAAATTTTATTTACATTTCTGAACGACCGATTCTTCTGGGAATGCGATCCCGAATTGCGAAATCGAATTACAAGGTAGACCTGCTTAAGCAATCGACAATTCGTAGAAGGTTGCCGACGACTGCGCGTGATGCGAGAAGAAAGGGTGAAAAATCCCGTTGTCTCTGGTACGCGCTCGTCCTTCCGACGAATCGCGCCTTCATTGTGAGGCGCTTCCAAGGCGCGACAGGAGAGCTTTTTCCGCTCTGGCTCTTTTTTTTTATTACCCTCGCTGCGTCTCTTCTTGTATTTAAAAGCGCATTTTTCATGTCGCGAGCACGGCTTTTACGTGAAACGTGATCTTATAGATTTGCCTATTGAGGGAAAAAACGCTGCGAGCGTAATAGAAGTCACGAAACTATGTCGATATTTTCAATTCAGGTCTGATCAACGCATGACGATAAAATTATTGAAACGATAAAGGTAGAGCAGTGAATTTGTGTTTTAAATTGAAGAATATTTTATTTTAAATTTAAGATATATTTTATACCAATTTTATTGTTAGTTTGCATAACTAAATAATTTTAGCCAGACTATTATTTAGATTTCATAAATCTTGAGGAAAGTCTGGTGTAAAATAGATAAAAACTCTACTGCAAATAAATCATAACATCTGACGCTACCTTTTTAACTTGTTCTTCATCCACATCGTTAAAATGAAAAAAATCTTTTAAAACCATTGAATTCCTGCAGAAACCGCACTAACACATCGAATACCATTGCAAATCACATTTTCAGAAAGAAAAGCAATGTTCCCATATTCCTAAAAGCCCATCTGATCTCCCTACTACCCCGGAGATCATTTGATCGATAGACCGACCCAGTTGGCCGATTATCTCCTCGCAGAGCGGGAAAAATAATGAATGCTCGGCCGAATGCAAATGGCCAAGATAAAAAGAGAGCCATCGGGCTTTCCGGGCACGCTCGGAGCAATACGCCCCCGAACGTCTGCGCCGCCGCTCGACGTTTCGTATGTTTTTCGCATTCGATATTATCCTTAAAGCCTGGATCCCCCCCACTCCCGAGCCATCGCGCGCTCCACATATTAAGCGTCGGCTGCTCACGCACTTTGCATCCGTGATTCCCGTGGCTTTTCAGCGAGAGTCGTGGTTCGCTTTTTTTTCGTCCCGTAAACTGTAAACAGTCGCTCGGGTCGCAAGTAGGGATTTTCGCCCGCGCGCCGGTGAATTTCGGGGGCAGGTCGCTGAACTCGCCACAAGCATTTGGTGTCGTTTCGGATTCAATTGGTGATCCGGCGTAAACGATCGAGTTTCGCGGTTCGCTGAGGACGGCCTACTGGAATGTTTGGCGCGCCATTTTCAGCGGGATCGGGTACGATTGTTTTGTTGTTCTTTATGTTGAATTTTTGAAAAGTTTGTTTGGGATGCATTTGAATGTGTGTAACCATAATTAGTTCGGTACAGCAGGAAATTCTTAGTGTTGATTTTGAGGATAAAGTGTACTAATTAGAGCAGTATATTTGATGGAATAATAAAGTCAAATATTGCAATTCGAATTGCGTTTGACGTTTGTGTTTACATGGCATGAAGGTTCTGTAAACGAATCGATCTTTTTTAATTTAATGTGGATTGATTAAAGCTTTGTATATTGAAGCTTTAATATCGTAATATTGATATAAAGTAAATAGCATATTATATACAAAAGATTAAGATGATTATGAATTTCTCGAAGAGGCACATTTTGTTTATTGAAAACGTATAGGTAGGATATTTGCTTAATGTTTGTCGTACAATTTCGCTTTCAATTTAAAGCAGAATTAGTTCTGAAATGTTAAATCTAGTGGATACAGAGGGATGATCAAGAACTTGGACACCATCCAATGCAAGAAAGTTACTCAGAACGTTGCACCTGCGAGTCTGAGCGCAGTTGTGAGATAAAGTCATAAAGCAATTGTAGTTCGCAAACGCTCGGTAACGCGCAATTACCATTTCTTTCGCCCAGCATGAACAAGCCAAATGAATCCCACAATTACCGTCGATCCACTAGTTTGATTTTAATAATGCCGCTTGTATTCAAATAAATGATCGGGTTATTACATACTAAGGTAAGCCTAATATTTATACGACAATATATTTTTTTGTAACTTAAATTTTTTAAATGTGGTTTTGTTAAATCGATTTATGGTGGATGTATAGTTTTCCGACCTTTCTCGAATCGTGTTAAAAATTAGTTAGGAATACTTGTAAGCACAATACCGAATGAAATAAATAAAGGTGAGGGTGCAGTCATCGTGTAAAAATTAAAAATAATCACATCTTATCAGAATGACACTCATAGATCGAGATGAGATAAGAAATACAAGATTTATTTACAGGTAGCAATCCTGGATCGAAATATAAGATCAGTTTATATCGATCTTTAAGTGGTCTTGACTATTTCACTAGTAATTTTAAATTTAACTAGTCATAGTTTAAACTTTGAATTTTCCAAAAATGTAAAGCTTTGTGATTATAACTTGACGTGCAGGCAGTTTTCTTTACGAACATCGTGAATATCAATATTGTATTATCCAGATTTAAACCTAAGAAAATAAAATACAATTGGTATAAAAGGTACAAATATAACTTATGGTAAAAAAAGAAGCTCAACAAACTAATAATTCTCCAGCAATGAGTGATAAAGTCTAGCAAATACTATACCCCAGTAATGATATTTGCAATTCTCCTGCGCGCAAACTAAAATTTAAATCTAAAATTAATCCACGACCATGAATAAAAGAAATGTACATCCGCTCTAAAACAAACCCCCGGTAAGATACTAAATATTCATGACAAATAATCATAAGGCAACAAAGTTTATAATTTGTCCGCGAAACAACCGCGGTGAGCGCAATCATCATCAGAATTCCAATCTTCCAGCCAACAAACTCATCGAGTCTTAAAAATGTCCCCGGCAACTCGTGTGCGGAAACTTCTCCTGACCACCCCTGGCTGCTGCTGCACTCGGACAGACGTCCGGTGCAGTCGCGCTGCCCCCCGCCCCCCTTCCCCCCTTCAAAATCGCGTAAACTCCGTAACTGAGAAACTATAGTCTGGCGCCGCGACTGCGGGATTCCGGCGTGAGAAAAAGGCGCGCGGAACAATGGATCGCGCGGATTCGCAGCCCCGCCTTGGCTCCATTATCCCGGCGGAATTCCGAGTGACGTAAGGGTGAGGCACGCGAGTGCGTATTAAATCCGCGCGGATTTATCTGAGCAGGTATGCCGCGCGCCGGCGCTTAGGTGAGCGCGCGCGAGCTCTGGATTCAAGGCTTTGACGGCGACGCACTGGTATGCAATTTATGTGAAATTTCGCGAGTTCCTCCGGGACGCCGTGTGCATAAGATTTGGAGTTTCATTCAATTCTTATTTTTAAAGTTGCATTGGCGTTTATGCGAGATATTAGATGTGGAATATAGAACAGAATTTTAATATCTGCTGCTATTTTTAAATAGAATACATTTTTAAAATCTGCTGCAGTGATTGATTTTTTAGTAGCTATATATGCTTTTTTTGCAAAAGATTCGTGTAATAAATGTCACACTATTGATATACCTTCTTTTGCCGGCTGATGTCTTTTTTTTATTAAGTTAAACTTTATCGCTGTTAGCTGTTGAGTCGTGTTAATTATAGTCTATTAAGAATAATTGATGAAAAGCAGCGATATCGACTGGCGTAACTGAAATAACAGCCTTTATCGGTTATTCAATATATTATTCATAGTAAAAAAATCGGTTGAAAAAAGTATTCTAAGTGATATTAGCGGAGCAGTTTTTTGTGTGTATCTATGCTATTTTTTGAGATCGCAGATAACTTTAGTTTAAAATAAAGATCCCTGAAACTAATCTGATAATCCATAAACTATCACAAAATATAAAAAAATCAAATTATCTTGTCAGTTATTGCGCTTTTCACTGAAATATGAGTTAATCCTCGCTGCTTTAATAATGACTTTATTTTTACTGATAAATGTGGTTCAATTTGTATGTAATAAAGATAGTTATTGACTAAAAAATCAGCACATTGTAAGTAATTTCTGTGCGACTTATCAATGCGAAAATATCACTGATGATCAATAGTGACTGCGTTTTTCACTATTTCAAAATAACAGTACGCTGATTTTGAATGATTTTTACTGTTATAAATATGAAGATTAAGCAATTGATGCTAAATTATTAATTACCTTTTTATCGTCACAAGGTAGACTCGATTAAAAAAAAAAAAAAAAATCAATGTAAGAAATTTATTTTTATGTTGGTTCTCTTTATCTATTTCGGTATACGGTTTACTCTGTTGTCCGGGTGTACATTAAAATTGACTGATCAGTAAAGAAAATAAAATTCTATTTTTAACACTATTATATAAATAATTAATTCTTCGATCAATTATTACCGTGAAACTCGTTCATTCTTGTACTAACGTGACAATTTCTTTATAACCCAAATTGCATTTCGTCGTCGCTTGAAAAATTTAATAACACGAAAAATTGATTAACGTGAACACTACCAAAGCTTCAGATATAACTGATACATACATGTCCAATCACGAGTCACCACGGAATACATATATATATCTCTCTCTCTCTCTTTCTCTCTCTCTCGAGAAAAAAAAAAGAAAATTCATCCAAGCCTTAATTAAAAGCGAATATTTATCGAGTACTTCAACAGCTACGTAAAAATTTTACCACCACCAATTTGGCTAACGCACGCACACCCTATCTGCCAGGCCCTTATGCCGGCACCCCACACATTTTATTCAAGAGCGAGTGTTTTCGTTCTATTAGAGCGGATCGCTTCTCTTTTCACGCATCGCATCTCGATTTACCCCCTCCCAGGCTCGGGGAGAGGGGCAGACTTTCCGACGAGCGAGGAAAAACGAGCACCGAGCGGAGGCGTATCGACAAAAGAGGATGTTTTCTTTGAGGCGCGCCCGATTCGCATTTCCCCTTATACGTACGAATTTTCACGTCCCAACGCCGCTGCGTATACACTTACTCGATGCGAGAGATGCATGCCACTGCGTTGCTCGTAAGGTCATGTATCCTCTGAGCGATGAAATATTGGAAAAATGTGCCGTAAATACAGTCCTTTTGAGCTTGCGATTCAAGGGAAAAATGTATTTTGTTCGCGGCTTTAAATGAAGACTTGATATTTTAAAAAGGAGAGAAAAGGAGAATTTCAATTCTGAAAGAGTTCAAAAGATTTTCCGAAAGCAAGAAATGCGACGTATTATTCTGATATTTTTTTAGATTTAAGTTCTTTCTTGTTGGCCAGTGTATTTTTTGTTCTTTTTCTTTTTCATTTTTGTAATTTTTAATTAATCGTGGTCAAGAAAGCTGTTTTGTTTGCGCTATTCCAGCCCTAATAGAAATCGTCTATTTTTGCTCCATGATGAAATGATTTTAACGATATTTTTAACATTTCAGGTCCAGTTAATAGCTAGTTTGGAAAATGACTTAAAATCTTTAAAATATCGTTTCATCATGGGACAAAACTTGTACATTTCCACGAAGGAGTAACTTCTAGTACTTACAACAATTCATAAAGTAGTTCTTATCCAGTAGATTATTACTGAAAAGGATAATCTACATTCATACAAATTATCATCAACGATAATACAAAAAAAAAACTCTCAAATACAATCCCTACTCCTTCAACCGTCATCGAAGCGACAGCGTTCCCTCACGATTTCCCAAACAAACAGCAGCTTTCGGCAGCGCAGACAAAGATTCCTTAGCTTAGCCTGATCGAAAATTTATCCGCAGCAAGTCGACAAACATTTACTTCGATCCTCGAAACAATCCGTTGCACCATCAGCGTCTCGCTTACGAGTCCCGCTTCGAGCGCCTGTCGCGAGCTGCCATGGATATCGAGTGTTTGTCGCAGTGCGCGTCAATTAAGAAAAGACGCCCCGTCCGCAAACATAAACGAGTAGCAGCAGAGACACGCGCGTAGTCGTGTTTATTTTTCCGGCCGTCGCCCTCCGCCACCGCGGCCAAGGGGCGCCAGATAAAAAAAAAAGAAACCCTCACCCTGCTCCGCGTGAAGAAGAAACAAGTCCCCAGGGGGACGCGGGGGAACGAGCCTGGACAAACACGACCGGAGACGAGCAGTGTAATTCTGAATCGCCGCGAGCGAGCAGCACCGAGTGTTACGACGTGCAACGCGTCGCCTTCGTTGGACGATTTACGATTTATTACATCGTGGTATACGCTAGGATTTTTAGTGGGTATGAAGGCTCGATGGGATGCGACATGCTGTGGTTCCGTCCGCTGGAGGCGAACGTCCCCTCTGCCTTTTGTTTCTGGAAATTTGATTTCACGGATTGCTGCGACGTTCGAACTTCGTTTGTGGAAGGCTAACTTTCTTCTGCGGAAGATGCGCTTAGTTTGACCCGAAGTTCGGATTTCAAGATTTAAGGGGACAAGCCTAAGTTAAAGCTCGCAAAAATTGAGACGTATTCTTTAACCGATCTAAATTTTTCTACAAATGCATTTATTACCATATTTT
>JAWWEP010013011.1:0-19383 GCA_035582995.1 Sycophila quercilanae | reverse complement strand
ATAACGGTGGTCACAGATGCAGTTCAGGTCGCGAGGTGGCTTATTGTATCTTGTTGATTCATTGCATCATCT
The DNA here is from genome assembly GCA_035582995.1 of Sycophila quercilanae. Taxonomy (NCBI): domain Eukaryota; kingdom Metazoa; phylum Arthropoda; class Insecta; order Hymenoptera; family Eurytomidae; genus Sycophila; species Sycophila quercilanae. Next base: position 19,311 of record JAWWEP010013011.1, on the reverse strand, counting down.
GTCCCTGTAATCCCTCTAGCTATTTTCGATAGAAATTGATCCTTAAATTTGGAATAATTTATTGCTTATCGATTAGAAGATACAATTTATTTATTTTAAAAAGAAAAGTTAAAATATAACGAAAAACATAGCTTACTATTTTACAAATAAATATAAACAGTATATATTCTCCAGAGTTAAAATAGTGAAAATTTATTAATTTTTAGTGTTTATCTAGAACTTAAATGATTTTTGCTAATTCAACTATATTAATACACATAAAATAGCATACACACATCAATACATCAATCGTCTGAATCATAAATAACTACGTTAATATTTTTTTTATGTCGCTAAACTAAATTTTCCATAATAAGCACAAATTTATATTACTAAAGTAATCAATTTTCGAATAACAAATGCTAAAGCCTTTAAAAAATTATCTTTGCTTCATCAAGCTTTTATTTAAGAACCTGTATTTTTATTATTAAATTCTCAAATTTTGAACTACTACCTGCCGGTAGAACCTCCTTAAAAAAAATTCCAACGAGACCCACAACTCCTTTGAAAATTGTATAAATGCACCCCTACTCAATTCTCAAAGTAAGCATGAAAATATCAATAAATGTTCTTAACCTTTAGACTGCTGGAAAGCCTATATATACGCTTGACCTCTGACATGAACTTTGTATATAGTTGATACATGATACAAGACACTAATTTCGTCACTTTTAAAGGGAGGATTAAAGGTTCAAATCCCGGCAGCCTAAAGGTTAATGCAACTAAAGCCTAGTCCTAGTCTTATAAACATAGCCGTACGAGACACTATACTAAAGCGAGCGAGCTTTGATCGTACACTGAGAAAAAAGGTCACTAACTACAACTAACCATTACTTGTTTTAATTATTATTTACTTGTTTCAACGAAATATTATATGAAACATTTAAATATCAGTTGAAACAACTAATCGTTAGTTGTGATCATCTTTTTTCTCAGTGCACGAAAACATTTTTTCTGCCACCTCGCTTAAATACATTCCCAAGTACCGCGAAACTTGCGCAAACGCGACAAGGGTGCAGGGATGGACAGAGAGAAAGAGAGAATTTTATGATCGAGATCCTCGGAAAGGCGCGCGCTCCCGGAAATTGGCGGGAAATGGAAAAGCGCCACGGGAGTATCCCTCTTTTGCGCGAAGCCTCGAACTACACTTCCCCGTGCTGTGTGAACTCGGAATGCTTTGTTCCATGGCGCGTGCGTATACAACTAATTGTTTCTCGATCTTATTCAGAACACCCTGCAGGGTGAGTGGCCGCACGGAGGGGCGAGTGGCTCGCGAAGGTGCTGCTAAGATGCCACGGGGAAATAAATTACTTTTGGCCGAACCCGCGACTAATTTTCTCAGCCTGGCTGATTTACGCCGAGGACTCTTAGAGGATTTTTCATTTTTCGTTGTCGCAGGGTTCTATCTCTGAAACAATTACTGGAGAAGTATTTTCTTCCGTGAAGAAAGAAAGTTTCTTTTTTCTTGTGGACGGTTTTTTTTTTAATTTAAAATGTAATTTACTTCGGAGCGTATGTATTTATCTCTTCTTAATCGGTATTATTAATTTACTAGAAGAAAGGGCGATTGATACAGGAAAATTTATCTTATACGCGTGGGTGGATGGTTTAGTTTATTTTATCTTACAACTACTCAATCAGAAATAGTTGTACCTATAAATTATATACTGCAATTTACTTTGAATTGCAATTATCACATCGATTTTATTTAGCTCATAGTATTTCAAACGTTAATAGTTTAAAGAAAATATTTAATTAATAAAAAAAAAAATTTATTTAGTTTTTATTGTTTAAAGAAATATTCAGTTGGAACTAATAATTTATTTTCAGTGCATTAATTTTACTTTGTACTGAAATTGTTATCTAAGCACATAAATTTTATTTAAAGAATTACAGTATAAAACAGTAAATGGAGCCAAAGTTTAGCTAAACAAAAAAATATTACCAGATTTTAGTGCAAATTTCAAAAGTAATGTTTACTAAAACAATTTGAACTCATAATATATTAAATTTTGCAATAAATTTTTTCTCTATGCAGTTACCATTTTCATTTATTTTTATACAATTTTTTCAAAATTTTTATAAATTCTTCTAAGTAAACGACATATTTCATGAAAAATTTCAAAATTTTGTAAATATTTGAATAGATAATAAACTTATTCATCTTTTTTTTTATAGTTACCCTTTTTTTCATCATAAAAGGATACCACGATGTTACGTTATTGCAGTTGTAAAAGGGAATATCATATTTTACACCCACAATAAATGTTCACCTTTTTACTTTTACTTTTCTCCTCCTTTATACTTTAACTTCTTACCTTTCCTGCCTGTTTACTCATTTTTTTTTTTTTTTTTTTTGCAACGGCAGCTTATTTTTCGCGTTCACATTTCAACTCCATTATATTCAAAGTATCACTGGATCGCCAGTCAGAGCCAATTTACAAAAAAATTACTCAGTCCTCATTGTGCTGCGATCGAGAAACTTCCCATTGTTTAACATTATAAACGCGAAGCGATGGGTGTATACAAAAACGGCGAATGAAAGTCGCACGCGTTCGCTTTTTCCAAACGGAAGAGGAAAATGTAACAAAGCAGGCATTGTTCCGTTTTGCATCCGCGTTTATTGTGAGCGGTAAAATAGCCCGCGCGTCAAGGCTTTCCAGAGCAAGTTAAACCAATACGTACGGCGTGTGTTTATACGAAACGGTACGTAATAACGGAGTGGCCCTCGATAAACTCATCATAGCAACTTGATGAAGCATTAACAAAGGTTTTGCAGCGTATATGCTTTGTAAGGTGTAGGAACGCGGCGCAATAAGCGCGTCATAACGAATGGAAAGTGTATATGCGAGTGAAAAATGCCATTTAACTATAACTAATTATTAACTTTTGACACTTATTGTTAAGGTGGAATAAAAGCGGTACGATCGAAGGTATAAAGCTGTGTTAACGTGAAATTGTCTTTACGAAAGTAAACTGTAGGACAAAGTAGTCACAGCTCAGTAAACTGCTGACGATCTATTTTATTTTCAATCAGAATGGACAATTATTGTTGATCGTGAACTGCAAACTGAAAAAAATTAGTAGTTTTAAATTTTTTTTTAAATGTGCATCGACTGAATAACTTCTTCGAATCAAGTAAATATTGTTTGGAAGTGCTAAATTTAGATGATTCAATATAGAATTTGGCAAAGAAATGTTGAAGTTGAATATACTAATTTTTATTTTGCGGTGCAGATAAATTAGAAATAGAAATACTTTAAAGATTTATAGTCAATAGTTGTTAATTAACTATCAGAATACACTTATTCATTCCTATTAAAAAGTGTCAGGTAAGTTATCAGGCCAAAATCTCAGGACTTTCCAACTTAACTGTTGATATTTTAGCTGAAAAAATCTCATATGGATTACACCTGAGACTTTTACCTGAGATTCAGATCAATATTCTAAGCTGATAATTTTTAAAAAATAGTTGATTTTATTAAATATTACTCTTTCCTAATATTCTTTAATAAGTAATTTTATAATAGGGGCGCAAATTTCAAAAATACTTGAAAACTCACTAAAAACAAAAGCATCGTTAAAAAAAAAATATATTATACAATCTTTTTTGTTAATACAATGAAAGGGATTTTTTAAATTAATAATACACCTGTAACAACAAGATACTATATTGAAGATGATGTGAAGTCTTGATCTCGTTGATCAAAATCACAGTTGCTAGCGAACTAAAATAATTCCAATACGTTATTCTAAATTATTCAAATAAATACGTTTTAATTGCTTATAGAATAAATTCAACGGCAATGAAGAAATTTCATGTTTAAAAACGTAAAGAAATGCATAAAATATCTTTTAAGTTCTTGATTTCTCAAGTAATTATAAATAATTTTTATTATTGAATATTGAAAAGAATCTGCGACAAATACACAGAAAATTATTGAGAAAGTATTTTTTCTATCAAAAATATAACGTAGTCATAATGAAAAATACGCATCGTACCAGCTGATTGCATAATCGCTGACTAAGAGACTGAAAATTTGCAGTTCTAAATTAAAATTGCGAGATAAACACACGTACTGCAGTAGGTCAATTACTCAATGGATTAAAAGCAACTTTCAGCCTTTCAATTTTTTTAAACGGCACTGTCCGCACAGGCTTATCAAATATGCAGGTGCATGAGTACACAATTATGTAAACATATGCAGACACGCAAGCGGACACACTTCATTAAAGTATGCATACACGCACATCGACGGGCCGGAGGGTGCATAAACGTTTAACTACTATAACTATAACTGTACCGTAAGCTATACAAGGCGCTATTTACCAGGCTGAGCCTTGCAATGTTCGCCGTTCCTTATATTTTAGAAAAATGATAGAACGAAGTAATAGTGACACTTTTAGGTTTTTAAAAAGTTATATTATTGTTAGAAGCGTTTTTCATTAACTTAATAAAAAAAGGGACTATATCTTTCAAGAAATTCAACTATACATTGTTGAAATATCGTCGAATGTACACAGTAATACTAAACATTACAGTACGTTCATTTTTCTATTTGAAAAAAGAGATTAGCTGCTGGATTCTAAGTAAATGGTTAAAGTTAATTAACCTGCTCTTTAAATGTACACCATCAATTATTATTATTTTTAATTCATGATTCTTGTTGCAGTGCTTTTCAGAGAGAACTTTTCAAGGAACCATATAGAAGCTTCTCTCTAAAAAAAGCTTTAGAAGAAGAGTAAAGAATTTAAAAAGAAAATTGGCAATTTGACCGATTAGCTCCGTACTGCTCGTCTAACGCCATTTTATGTTACGTCGTTAGCAATAAATTTAGCCTATCAAGTGAATTAACTTTTTCTCGGACTGTGTCAGTCTGTTTCACTTTATTCTCTATATAAAAAATAAAATTAAAATGATCATCAATTTTCCGCTTTGAATATGCAGTAGTAACAGATTGATACTGCCAGACGTAATTCATGTTCGTAATTATTTCAGCTTTCAACAAAGGCTTTTTAAAGAAAGTTGATAAAGTACATATATATACTATACCAGTTACTAAAAAGAATTAAATTTTGGCATAAAAAATATTTTTATATCAATAGAATTACTTCTCTCGCATTTCATTTTTATTATCTCAGGAGGGTGTAAGAAATCCGGATTACAAATTTTATTGAAACTGTGGGTCGTATTTCAATGCATTTAGTAAAAGAAGCCAGACTTTTGGATACTAAAATGTCGATAGTCTAAGATGAAAATCTAGTGTATTTTCACTAGATTTTGATCACACGTATTTCTAAGCAACTGCAGAATGTGTAATAAAATGATCCAGATCTTCAAGACTCTTAAACCCTTTATAACTGAATTGGACCATTTTTACAGCCACGAAATCAAATATAAGGGTTTTTCGTTTTATTCATGTGCAGTAGCAGAATTACCTTTAAAAGCTAATACGTGCTAAATTACATGAAGTAATATTTATTTAAGATCACATTTAACAAAATTAACTCTACTCTATTCTACCTTCCAACTCAAACACTACTATAATAATCACTATATAATATGTAAATACTGTACAATATGTAAAATTTTGTTTCTTTTTTTTACGCTAAAGAACTTGTCTAGTTAAAAAAATTATGCATTCAAAGTAACAAATAGTTGCTAACAAAATTAAAATTTTCTTTATGATATTACTGTATTTATATTTATTACATTTAAACAAACTTTAAAAACTGTTTTTTAATATCGAATAATGAAGTCATTGTCTTTATAGTTTGATTTTGGAAAGATTCTTTCATTTAGGAGACGTAACATGTTCTGTTAACATCACGAGACCTAAATGCGTGATATTTTCAGCATGAATAATCTTTAGGAAGAAAAATTGTTTGAGTAAATTACTCAAAAAATAAAAAAATATATGTAAATTAACTTAAATTTCTTCGATTTCATAAATTTTTGCAGCTTTTGAAATAAGATCGATTGATTCATTATTCCTTTACTGAAAAAATCACATGAAGATCACATGTGGTTTACGTGATTGTCACATACTCATCACTCCATTGTCCACGCAAAATCTCGGATGATTAAGTGATATAATCATGTGATAATCACGTGATCGTCACGTCATCATCACATGATGATCATGTGACTTTCTTCAGCAAGATCGCTACTAAAAAGGCAATTTTTTGACATTCTCCTGACGAGTGAAAGACGAGATAGTAATTACAAAATTCTACTAAAAACTCTTTCAAATAGAACGCTACCTGCGAATGAAGAATGAAGCATAAAAATGAGATTATCCATTATCTCCGCCAAAGGGATCTCGGATTCGGAAGAGCACGAGCGAGCGTCGCTGTGCCCCATTGACATGCGAGTACGCGCCTGGCAATCAGTAGACACTAGCGATCGGGTCCCGACGTTCAGACATTCTCGCGGAATCGCGCTGCATTTTCATTAGGGCCACCGTTCGGCCCTGTCTCGTATACCCCCTCGACGCATTGCGGCTTCGTTGACAATTGCGTCACAGCACGGCCGCCACCCACGAATGAGCAAAGCGTTACGGTGGGCTCAATCGAATTCGTTATTTGCCTTGAAATATTTTTTATTCCGTTTGTATGCTCCTGCGTCTATGAAAAAATCGTCGGAGGAGGCTCTGGTGGGAATAGATCTAAAACTGTGAATTTAACGAAAATTTGAAAGAAATCTTATGAAATGCTTGCAGCTATACTCTCGACTGCAATTAATTCTTTTCGGAATATTTTCAATAGTTTCAAAAAATAAAAATTTAGCTTATGAACAAATGCGTGAATGTAGTGATAATCTGGAAAGGGTTGAAAAAGATGAGGTGAAGACAAAGAAAAGGCAAACACGAACCTTTAGTATGGCTTTTTTTTTAAATGTTTGTAAATGTTCCGAGAGAATCAATAATAATTTTTTCCGGAACTCGATTCTTTCGCAATGTTGAACAAATTATTAGAAAATGGCAGCACTGGAGGTTTATTTTTGTCTTTCTTTTTGTGCATACTTCGTCATCGTGATAAAGCTTTATCAATCTCAATTTTAGTTACTAGTAACTAAAATTGAGATTAGTTACTAGTAACTAAAATTGAGATTAAATGAAAATTTATAGATAATTAAATAAAAGCCTAACAAAGTCAGTCACTTTTTTGTAACGTTAAAATGCCTCAGAGACAAGAGTATACATGGCATGTGCACAGTGATGCACGTGGTTAGTCGCTATTTCGCTACGGAATATTAAATAATTTTAATCATCAAAGGATTTTACGATTGCTTAAACAATTTAATGAAGTAATAATTAAGCTTTAAAATTTCCTCATTATCTCCTTACTTTATTTATCGAGCAAACTTTAGATTTTGTTTTGTCAATTTAATAATTGCATGAGTCTCTCTACTGAGATATTACGCTCTGAAAATTCCTGCGACGTGACAGTTTGCTACGATACAGATATACTGCGTCGTGGTACAGTACATTAAACACGCGATATCTTTGTTAACAGTCATTAAATTGAAAAAAAAACGAAAAAATACGCTTCGATTAATTTTCAATACTCTATCAAACGGATATAATGGAATTTTCATGCAGAGATCCAATTTGCTTGAATTGCCGAAATAAGCGATTGCTATTTGGCCGCTTATATTTACTCGCGGGAACAAATTCGACGATCCGTTCAAAGGCAATCGTTTGGCCGATCGTGTTTTAATGTATTGAAGCTAAAACAAAATCATGGAAATTACTCATTATATATAATGATGCTTTTTGTTTTTTATGTGGAGTTAATTGAAGCTTGCGAAGGGAAAAATAGAGGAACTGCGTAAGTAGTAATACCAAGAATAGTCAGACAATGGGTTTTAACGAATAAACCTGAATAAAAATTTAGATGACCGATACTGTGCAAGTGAAAACAGTCAATAATAGTCAGACATTAGATTTTTTTAGAAGATTGTAGAAGAATTAATAATAATTGAGATGACTTAAATAATGTGTTCAATATATAAGGCGAATATTAGTAAAACAGATAATATACAATTATTATCATACTATTGAAAATCAAATCGTTTTTCAGCGGTCAGCACGTGTAATAAATAAAACGCGAGAAGGAACCTTGTTAATTATGCAAAGTAAAATAAAAGGAGAAAATTATAAATTATAGTACTTAAGGATAAGCGGGCGAAATAACGGCGTACGCTGGGGAAAACGAAACAGAGTTGTAATACAGGAAAGGGGATTAATTTTCCCTCGGGGAAGTCCGGCGCGTATACAGAGTGCTCCCTCTGTACGCGCTGCTGACATTTGCATGCAGAGCGAAAAGTGCACACTGCGCGGCGAGAATGAACCGCATCGCTCGATCTCGAGATGATTAAAGTGCTACGACTCTTTAGACTCTCGCTCCTTTTTACCTTCGTCTAAGTAAAATGTGCAAGTTTGCTTCTGAGGAGAGTTTTTCAAAATTAAAATAATTTATACCTTTGTGTTTTAAATTCGCTTCTATACTTTTAAATGTATAGTTGTATGCACACACTTTAATTTGAAATTTATCCTCTGAACAATCAGATGTCTTTTTCAAGGTTTCGCAAGAATATCCTACTACCATCGTGTTTTAAGAGGGCTCGACATGTACGTCTAAATAAGTTACTCCACATGAAAATATGTGTATATAGAGAGAAAGAGATTTATGTCAAATCTTATTAAATTTGAATCATTTTTGCCACGTAAACATCGAATTCGTGCATAAAATAACATATGAAGTTATTTAATAAATTTCAAAATCATTAATTAAAGCAAAAGTACAAAAGATTCATTCATTATCGCAGATATTGTAGTATTGTGATTACGAATAAAATATTTCGTATTTAATATATCTATATAAGAATGTTTGTGCGTTTGTTTATCCATTAGGAAATTACTTTCATCTACAATAGTGAAATTTTAAATTGCAAAAAGCATAAAAAATTGTAGGTTTGTTCCAATTTCCGTGAAATTGTCCACCTTGGGTTGACCACATTATTTTTATTTCTTCGTTGAGGCACTTAACTTCTTTTTGATCGTAAGATTCGATATGAAAGACCATTTGTCATACAAGTCTTGATTCACAAGGCTTTTTCAAAGTGGTTTATCAAGAAAATACTCTGCGACCTCTTATTACATTTATTGTTATCTCTTGCAATTTTATCCAATTGTCCGATAAAATCCAACGTTTACAAGAAGATAAAAAATGTTTAAATAATACAATTCAACTTTTCTTAAATTATCCGATGTCAATATATACTGAGATCTAGCTTTTAAAAATTTAACTTAAAACAGTGATTTATAGCGTTTTAATGATTTATATTATCTGTGTACTTTCTAATTTGCGACGATATTGTGACAGATTGTAAAACTTACTTCCAGAATAATCATTATTTGTTAACATTTCTTCGAACTTTTAAAACATTCAAACTTTCAGAATACTTTGATTTATCTTAAGTAACTTTAAATCTTTAATTATCTTTTAAAAAACGTAATTAGTATCATCAAATTTGATGTATGGATCGATATATAGTCACTATAATCTATTTGTATTTTACCTTTGTTATCAGTTTCATTTAAGAAGAATTTGGAATAATTAAAAAGTTGATTTATCTTCGTTTGCAGCTGGATTAAAAAAAAAAGAAACGAATAACAATAAGCTACTTGGATATTATTGAATATTGCTACAAAAAGATCAAGCCCCTTTAAAAATATAAAAAATTATATATCGCTGTGCAGATGAACTAAAAAAGTTTTATCATGAAATATTACAATAATTTCTAAAATGCAATAGCAATTTTCTACTGAATACCAAATAAGTTTACACAAAAAAATATTCAAATCTTATAAAAAATAGCTGGATAGCATACAATTGCGAATATCGGATTCACCTTACATTCCTTCTTATTCTGATATCCCCTCTGCTCGCATAAACTTTAGTTTAGCTCTATCCACGCCGTCCTGACCTAAAAATTTACGATTCCTCTACATATATATATATATATATATAAACACACTGACACACACACGTGTATATCTATACATACACACCTATAGAAAAGCATCATTAGAATAATCCAACAAGAAAGAAATTCGTACCCTTCCAACCAGGAAAACGTAATTTGATGAGATTCAATGTATGTAAACGGCCGTAGAGCTTTTGAAGGAGAAGGGGAGGGGGGAAGGAGACGGTCGGGTGCAATACGCGCGTTCTGCGAATCACAAAGAACGATCAAAGTGCCGTCGCGTGTACTCCGCCCGCATAAACGCCAAAGGGGACGGCAAAAGATGTCGGCGTCGTAACCCCTTCTCAGGTCGCCTCTCCCACTCTCCGCCACGTACGTGCTTGCGGAAACGCGTCGGCCGATATATGAAGACAAGCCGACGAGGTGAATGCTAAATAGGGCCGCTCGCCCACGTATCCCCGGTCTTCTTCGATAAACTAAACTTGCTCCGCGGCACGTATTAGCTGGATTTCCCGCGCCAGATATCGAGAGCTCTTCGCTGATTAACTTTCCCTGACTCGGTTTTACGTACATTGATTTTGCCGCCGATAATCCGATCAAAAGGTCATTCCCTGGCGAATATATCTCCTTTTTTTTTCTATATCGCGGAAGAAATTTGCGGATAATGGGTCTCGTAGTAACGAGACTGTCGCTTCGAGGAAATGTCGAGGGTCGAGGATTAGGTTTATTATATCTTTAGTGTATGATACATAATCGCGGCAATTCGCGGAATTTGATAATGATTAATCAATTTATTATTATTGCTTCGTGTCAAATATATCAATGAAACGATTTTTAGGATAATTTGGTTTTCATTTATTGATTTATTTATTTAATAATGTATGTAATGATAATTAAATTAAAGCTGTGTCGAAAAAATGATTTCATTAATTTTTTTTGGAGGTGACTATACATAATTTATTGAACACTAGAATGAAAAATTAAATATACATTGAATCGTAAATACCGCTCTGAATAAGTTAAATCATTTAAATTTGTTCATTTTTGAAGCGGCGAGAAAAATTTTGGACATTGTAAAATAGAATGTCTGACTATTATCGACTGTTTCTACTTACATTTTTTAATAATTTCCATTACAATTAATTCTTCTATAAGCTTCTAGGAAAATTTTTAATTTCACTTTTATTAGTCTTTCTGCAGCCAGACATAGTAGTTTAAGTTAAAATAACTATATTGTTAAAAAGTTATTTGCAATTTAGAAATAATTATTAGATGGGAATATTTGAAAACGAGTATCAGTCGCAGTATTCAAACCGAAGGAAAAATAATATAAGTTCAATCTTACGTTAAATTTATACTTAATATGCGAATACATGTACTTTTGAAAAAAACAGTTGGCATAACTGATTAAATATTTTTTAAACGTACTGAGTAAATGCATTTAGAACCACGTTGCTTTTAAGTCTGTCCCTGGCGTTTATTTTGTAACACTAATTAAAATAACCCCTTTTGTATAATTTTTTTCAGAATGCAATAAGTAGCATTATACATTTTATAATTTCACATGCCTTTTTAAGCCTTTGACACACACATCCTTTTCTTCCATTTTCAACTACGTTCCCTTTACATTTTCCCGTATTTTCAAAAGTACTCATTCACGCTTTGTACGGACGTGTTGTTTCCCTTTCACCTTCTTTTCACTTTAACACTGACAATTATCCTAATGTAACTTTTTATTTGTTTATTTATTAAAAATATATTAAATATATTTAACAAATTTATTATACTATTTAATATTTTATTTATTTCATAACTTCTTGTTTATTAAATTACATTGACGATTGTAGAAAATTTCAATGAGCGGTGTAATAAATAAATACTGATTGCTGCAAACAGATGTACAAAAGCAATTAAGTATATGTACATCAATTTGCATAAAGAAACTCATTCACGAGAATAGTGTATTATTTTAATGCATGCAGCATAAAAGACCTTCATTTTACAGTATACTTTAGCAATTGCTTTTGAACAGTTTTGAACCGTCCGATTTAATTTATAATTAATTAAGTTTCTCTCAAAGGGGACGTGAAACATAAATCAGTTAATTAATTCACCTCTACAATCATACAGTTCTGAAATTTGTAATGCGTTTAAAAGGAATATGCTATTCAAAATTATGAGTATTGTGAGTTGTGAGTATTAAACAATGTAAACTATTGAATTTCTACTGCAAGATATTTATGATTATTTACTTACATCACAATTGTATTTTTTTTACAAATTGACAGTAAAGAAAAAAAATCATAATCAAAATTCACAAAAACAACATAAACTCGACATTTATTTGTTATATATAACTACTCGATCTGCATACATTTTTATGATTTTTCAGGTGACGTTGCTATTTGCTGGGAACATTATAAAAGAAACAGAATTCAGTTTGATGGATGTATCTAATTAAACAGCTGTAATACATATTCAAAATTGATGAATGAATAAATTTTGCAAATTTAGTATATAGTAGTAAAATATTTCATAAGTAATTAATTATAAATACGCGTATATACAGCAAAATTTTAATGAATTCCTAAATTAATTATCATCATTAGACTTAATAACTTAATTCATGTCAATTGCAATAATCAGATTTGGCAATAAGAACACATTATAGGCTTTTATACACGCACACAAATACTGTAGCGCCGGTGCTATATATAGTGCTTTAGAAGGGTATTTCCATTCAAGCTCCAATGACCGCGCATTTACGTATCTCTATATTATTATCAGTCGTGCCTGTAATAAAGGTAATTTTCGCTATTACACATAATTTTCATAATAACCAATTTTCTTTTATTCTTCGAAAGGAAATTTACTATTTTCGCGACCCAAAAATTTTACACAACATTAATACTCAATATTTTCAATAATGTTATAAATCTTTGTACTGTTACGTTCTTGAAGAGAAAAAATCTATGAAAATTGCAATAGACAATTACAAACCCACAAACTGACCACTCCAACAGCATCAAATGTTTTTCAGACGTTTTCAAAACTTTTTTTTCTTAAACGTTTTGAAAACATTTAAATAGCATCGCAAATGTTGAAATATTTTTTTCTCAAATTAAACTAAACGTCTTTGTAAACGCCATTATCATTTCTACCGACAAAATTGATGCTTTAATATTTAAAATTACTGCAAATCAAGAATTAAAGTAAACGGAAACGGTAAAAGCAACAATTTTGAGGTACCAGCTTAGATGACGTTCTTTCGTGCGTTTTTGACGTTCATTTCTTTCTTTCAACGTATTTCTCAAAGTGTCATCTTCATTTTTTAGCATTTATGTTTAATTAATACAGATAGAAAGTATTTTTTATGGTTACAGAGACTAAGAGGAAACGAAGTATTTCAAAGAATATCTTTAAAATATTAACAAAAATTGAAAAATCATATTTTATAAGCAAAACTCGACGATAAAAAAAGTATATATATATTCTACTATATATATATTGATTACAAACAAAAATTTAATAATTTTTTATTTATATTTTTATTTATTTTTAAGAACAAAAAATTCCCGCTGTGTTTAAATTTTTTATTAAACGTTCACTCAACGAGACCTCTATATTTCGTGTAATTTTAAGCGACAACTGTTTTCACTCTACATTTTAACAAATTTCAGATCTGCTTCTGCAAAACATGCACCACGCGAAATACATTTTTTGTGTCCCTCCTGCGATAAACCCCTTATTAAATATCTATCCTTAATTTTGGATGCAAATTCGTGCTCCGATACCTCGCAATCGATAAAAAAAAAAGCAAAGAGATTGCAACTGTCATCCCCGGAAGGTAAAAAACGAACAAAAAAAAAATCACTGCAGGAATTCGGCCACTGCACGCAAACTCCGGTGCGTTCCGGTGCATTAACGTAGGGCGCATATACATCTATACACACTCGCCGGTTCAAAAGTGAAAAATATTTTTCCCGCGAGCCATTAATCACAGGAAGGCTGTGCAAAAAGCTGCGACGGAAAATTGTCATTTGAATTTAAATTGATATTTGCGCGAAAATTTGAAAGTTAAACGACGCGACCGCAGCGTCGGTGCTGCAGCGCGCGGGAGATCTACAGAGGGACGGTCGGATGTCACGCGGCGGCTGGTGAGTAGGTGTATGCGCGATCGATCACACTGACACCGGGAGCAAAAGGCGGCCGAGCCGATGGAGAAATTCAAGTGGGCGAGGTATAAAGGAAGGACGCGCGTAAAAAGTGCCATTAGCCTAAAAGCTTAATAAATGTAGGTCTGCATAAGAATCATTACCTTGCCTATACGACCTGCCTTATCTGCGTCTTATCGCGGTAGCATAGTTTCTTTTTTTTTTTTGCGGCCGTTGACTGATGCGATTTTGAAGCGTGATAGCAGCCTTATCGGTGGGAGAGGCGAAGAAATTGTTGTAGTGCTAAATATTTCAAGGAGTGTGAGAAATCGATTTCGTATATCTTAAAATTGTATAGAATAGCGTTTGTTATTTTCTTATATGCATAGTTTTCGAGGGTCTTTTCTTTTTGGTGGAAGTGCGCTTTTTTTTTAATCTAGTAGCGTGTAGCGAGAAGGAAAGTATTTTCTCGAGCAATAAAAAGTTTGTTTTTTTAATTTTAATTAGGTGAAAATTAATATTAATAAAACAAGTGATAAAAAATATGGTATATACTAAGAACTGACCGGACTTTTTGAGCTTATGTCCAAAAAAGGTATTGGATTGCTTATCCGAATATTGCAAAATCGAATGTCTGACTATTCTCGAATGTTTCTACTTTTACGATTGAAGTCATCTATTTTTATTATTTTTTCTGTAATCGTAAATTTGAATGTCCGACAATTATTTATTATTTTCACTTACATAGATTTAGTCACCTTAATTTTTATTAATTCTTCTGAAACCTTACAGTAAAATCGAATGGCTGACTGGTTTTGGATATTTCTACTTGCACAGTTTCAATCATCCTAATTTTTATTATTTCTTCCGAAATCTTTGAGTAAAATCGAATGTCCGACTATTCTTGGTTTTTTCCACTTATAGATTTTCAATCATCTGAAGTTTCATTAGTTCTTCTACAACGTTTTGGAAAAATCGAATGTCTAACTAATTATAACCGCTACTACTTATACAGGCTAAACCTACGATACATTTTATTTACTACGAGAAATATTTATTTTATTAAATATAATTTTTTTCTCTTAAAATAATAAATGGAATTACTTCAAATCGAAATCATCTTACACATCATTACGGAGGCTACGGAGTACGTTGCGTTTTTTTTATTTTAATTTCTGTTGTGTTTTAAATAATAAATAAAATGCTGACAGTTTCAATTTTATGCTAGCTAGTGTGCTGCATTAAACAATTATTGATAAACCTTCATGAAATTTCGATAATTATACGATTCATTTACATTAGCTCAAAACTTTAATATACTGCAAGTTACTTAAACAAATGTAGAATTTGTTTAACAAAAGTGTTTGCTCTCGGTCCACTCACATTCACTGTTTCAATATAGAAGTGGTTGGTACATTGAATTACGTCCATTAGCATTAGTAAACTGGAAAATACGCAATTTACGCTTGCCTTCGAAAACAGAGATTTTCACCTGTCCTACTTTTCATTGCATTCAATTGAATATTCATAAAGTGTTTACGCTGACAAAAATGTGTAATTTAAATTTACGCGTATTTTAAAAAATAATTGCAACATTTATTTGCTATTAATGTACTGTAATTTTATATGAAATGGTTATATAGACAATTGAAAAAATGAGACAGAAATATTATATACCAATCGAAAAAAATTATTGTTAAATTTAGTATTTAATTAATCCATATATAAAGAGTAAGTGAATACTTTGCCTGTGAAATTACGACTTTTGTTACAAAAAAAAGTGCAGACTTTTTACAGATACCCTTACAAATTACGTAGAAAATCTAAAAAAAAAAAATTTCTGTAGATTTTATGTTGATTTTCGGTATAATTTCTGCAAAATTCCTAGATAACTTCTACATTAGCTCTGTATAAAAAATGTGTGCATATAAATTTCTCATAATAGAAACACTTAATTGATGTAGCGCAGTACGTTTCACATCAATATATACCCATATCAACTATAAGTATTACAACTGTAGCTACTTACATTATAATCACATTAGTTACAAAAATTTCATTTTTGTTTCAGCAGTTTTATTTTCTCATTTTGCCCATCGGCGCTATATTCTCGAATCCGTCTCATCGTCTTTTACTCGTCATCCAACATCCGACGTAAATAATTAAAATTCAGTTCAGATCAAAACGTCGCGGCTTGATTGAAATTACACGTGCGATATCATCGACTTCGTATAGCCGGTCTTGTAAATAATGAAAACGCCAGCTGGTGAAAATATTGCCGCGACGTGGCAATATACGTGCGCGCCGTGAGACGATCGATGTCTCATATAGGCTGGATCGCGTCGAGTGATCGGCCAACAATACGTCGGCAGACTTCAGCGCCAAACGAAGCGGAAAAACTTGTACATCGCGCGTCGACAGGCCAACACAATGGAAAGAAAAAAAAAGGGAGGAACCTTGTCACTCGCATCAGCCCATTACTGTGCACCGCATCCGCGTCCCGGCAGCTTTACTCTTCCCCCTCTTCCTGTTTTTTTATCCCCTACACGATGATATCTCGCTCTCGGTGAGAAAAGCCACGGGAGGATCGATTGGGATAACGCCTCCTCGTTCCCCCTTCCTCTCTTTGAAAAAGGATTCCTCCTCGTAATCCTGGGGATGTGCGCGTCCCGCGCTCGATTGCAAGCTGCTACGAGGCTAGGGGAAAAAGCTCCGGAGAGAAAGAGAAAGAGGAAGACATGTATATATAGATAGGTAGGTAGAAAGAGAGAGAAAGAGATATATGTATACATTCAGAGAGAGAAAGAGAGAGAGAGAGAGAGAGAGAGAGAGAAGCAGAATGATCCAGAGCATATGAGAGAGAGAGAGAGAAGTGGAAGGATTTGCAGCCGTGACTTCGGGGATGAAAAGAAGCGCCAATATGTCGAGCTCACCGCGTCTTTTCACCTGTACGCCTGCCTCTTTTGATGCGTCGCGTTTGCACAGTCGCGACTATTGCGCATTGGGATTTCGCCTGCGCGGAGCTCTATTAATATGATATATATGGATATACGTATAATATATAGTCAGGGATATTGCGCGGCTCTGGAAAATCGCTTGAATTTTCAGGCGAAAAGGGGGTGGGGCGGGGTTTCGGACCAATTTGTTTTGATCTTTTCGAGAGTATTTCTTTTCAAAATCGAGCGTGTAAAACTGTCGAATTTTTCTGAAACTTTTCCTTTTTACTTGGTCAGTGTGTCTTATAAACCCTAAGTTTCCGCGAAACTTTGTTTTTCATTCGACCGAGATTTAATACCTACTATTCGGGCGTCGGTGTTCGATAGAAATCTTAAAAGAGATTAATTTCGTTAATAGGATTTCATGAACGGTTTAGAAACGCATACAAATATTGAAATATTCAAAGTTTTTCGGCTATCAGTAAGAAATATGTGGATATTTTTTATAAATGAAATTTATTGTTTTAACGAATTTAACAATTTTAAACGCTGACCTAACTTTATAACTATATAAAAGACTTTGGCAGCATCTTCAAAGGATCTCATTACTGTTACTTAAAATGTATATTCATTTGAATAAATTCAATGCTATTTTATTTAACTATAGACAGTTATACAGTTTCTGATCCAATTGTTGTTTGTTTAACAAATTTGCAATGAAATATCCAAATGATTACATCCTATTTTTATATTTCACATTTAAAATATAAATAATAAAATGAAAGGCAAAGAAAAAATTTGAATGATAAAATAAAATGTATAAATGGTTGACGGTTGTGCCACGATTCGATGCATCACGTCCGAAGAATTTTTTTTAGCCCATGCGTAAAAAATTTTTGCTCTTATTAAATCTGAATGCAAATACGTTGCAATACATAAAATGCAGATATTGAAAGAAAAAATATTGAAAAAGGGGTACAACAGCTACGGATCTGAATTCATATATTAATGCAAATATATTATTTATAATAAATAAATAAAACGCACAAATAAATACAGAAAATTGTAAAACCGGAATAAGCGAAATTAACGTTGAATTAGATAAGTGAAGTGACAAGCGAATTAGAAAATTCAGATAAGTGATTTTTTTATAATGCAATTAACGACATGCTTTATAAAAAAGAACCATTTTAATAAAATTATAATGAACCAAAAAACAAAATTCCGCATAATAAAATAAATTAAGTGCTTCAATTAGAAAAAGCATTTATTTATTTACAAACGGGATGCGAATTCCTTTGTTTGTACGAAATTTAATACTACACTTGTTCACCAGGCTCGCTACTCACAAGGCAGATTAATTAATAGTACTTGAATAAATTATTTATTAAATTTATTTTTAAAAGCTTCGTTAGTATCTTCTAATTCACAGTCTAATCCACATCATTTGCGATCTAATTTGCATAAAAAATATGGTATGTACTAAGAAGTGACCGGACTTTTTGTGCTTGTGTCCAGAAAAGGTATTGGATTGTTTCTACTTGTACGATTTAAGTCATCTATTTTTATTATTTTTCTGTAATCTTAAGTAAATTTGAATGTCCGACAATTATTTATTATTTTCACTTACATAGATTTAGTCACCTTAATTTTTATTAATTCTTCTGAAACCTTACAGTAAAATCGAATAGCTGACTGGTTTTGGATATTTCTACTTGCACAATTTCAATCATTCCAATTTTTATTATTTCTTCCGAAATCTTTGAGTAAAATCGTATGTCCGACTATTCTTGGTTTTTTCTACTTATAGATTTTCATTCATCTGAAGTTTCATTAGTTCTTCTACAACGTTTTAGGAAAATCGAATGTCTAACTAATTATAACATCTGTTAGGAATGAGTAGGGTTGTAGTGAATTGAGCAGCACGATGTTGTTGTATTATACGGAGTTTATTAACAAGTGGAAAATGAAGGTGTGAATCCGATTTAAATACTTTAAAAATACAATGAAGTACAATGAAACTTAAAGACGCACGCGTACAAGGGATTTCAAGAAAGAGCGATACAAGAGCTTTTCAAGAAAAGTAACTTGCCTGTTCAAGCGAAAAAGCCGAAGTGTCCTCCAGCGCGTCAATTTTCCGCACCCTGCGAAAACATCGCGCCCCCTCCCTTGTTTCTGCTGCGGGCGC
>JAWWEP010012990.1:3527-19394 GCA_035582995.1 Sycophila quercilanae | reverse complement strand
TCATTCACTTCCAATAAGATATCTGATGTAGTTATTTATGTCATTTCTTCACCTTTTTAACGTCAGAATTACACCGTAAATATACATCATTCATTATTCCTCAAATATTCAGCTTTAAATGAATAAAAATGTGAAGTATCAAACTTCAATTACTTTATTTCCATGACGTATTAGTTTTGCAATAAATATATCTGTATTTCATTTCTTCACCGTTTCAACGTCAGAATTACACCGTGAATGTACATCATCCATTATTCCTCAAATATTCAGCTCGTCGTCTCTTCTTGTTTATTTTTAACTCCCTATCCCCGAAAAAGCCGGTCCCTAGCGCGGCGCCCGGAGTTACTCGACGGTTAGACCAGCGGAACGGAATGGAACGGAGTAGGGGAATGAGCGAACTAACTTAAAGCGGCACGGGGTGGAGGAGGGCCGCAAGTTTTGATTTATGCGGCTAATGCTCGGTTGAGCCCGCGAAACGAGGCTTGAATGAGGAAAGTCGGAGCAGCCGATTGCCTTTCTCTCGCCCGCCTACCCCTTCAACGAGCTCCGAGAGCTGACTGAATTTGTCCAGCGATTAGGCCAATTGCAGGAGGCGCCAACTCCTGACGACTCTTAATGAGATTGCTCGGGGAAATTGAAAAGCGGCCGCCCCGCGCTATTTCCCCGAGACTTGATTTTGACAGACGCCCATCGGTGCCGGGAAATCGCTGCTTTTGTTACAGAAACTAGTTACTGACGGGCAATCTGGGAAAAAGTAGATCCTTATTCTTATTCAAATTTCCCTTTCCTGCTGCAAAATAGAACTTACTATACTTTACTATTTAATAATGGATAATTAACATTTTATTAATCAATGCTGGAATAATAAAATATATGAAAGATAATTTGAGATCATAACGAATCTTGTTTATGATTAACTTCTTTGTTCTTATTAGTAGAGTAAAAAGTGGAACCAATGATACGGTACTAAGTTTACATTAGGGAAGTTTCCCTAGAAATTAGAGATAAATGCAACTAGTTATTAGTTTGCAGGAGAGTAGATAGACTAACATAAAGAAAACTCCTTAAATTAGACGAACACTATGACCTCATAGATTCACCTTTTTATGAAGTTTTAGTCTGACAACTTTTCTTTGATTTTGTAGGGTATTTTTACCAGGAATGTGTTTGTCTAATAATGACATAAATTAGTGAATTGCATAGCCAGTGGAACGGAAGTTACCCGTACAAAAATTGAACAGGAACGTATCCCAGGGCATCGGACCAGGATTGCCTATTTTTACTTATTAACTTAACATTTGCCTGATCCTCTGGACGAAGTATATTCCGATAAAAGAGAAATTAATTGCATTTTCGTAACCCTCAAATCTTTAAAAAAAACTTGGAGAAACTAAATCGATCTCGTTTTATTAACCTCCAATATTCAATTTGCTTAAATCGAATACGTGATGAGTCCATATCAATATTCTAACTCTTTGAATTTCAGCTGCAGCAAAAGTCGAATGAAAAGCAAATGGCTCCGATCGTTTAATCTGACAATACCATAAATTTGTAAGTATCAATGGGATCCCTAACCCGTCCAATACAAATTTTTCACCCTCTCAAGCTCCACAGGGTATTTTCTCATCGGAATCGCGGTCCGGCAATTAATCACGCTTGGGGCCGGTCGAAACGCGCGCTCCGGGAGCTCGAAGATGCATTTCTCGCTCTCTTCCTTCCGCCGCCACGCCGATAAAGCATCCGCTTCTCTGCCTGGCCGAGCAGCTGCATCTGCAGCGCGTTCGCGCAGACTCCCTCGATAAAGCACCTCGTAGCTCGTCTCGAGTCGCCGGCGTAATTGATAAGCGCAATTTTGCCTTGCATTTGCAAATGAAAATTTACGGCTAGCACCTTTATTTATCACGGCTGCGCTGCTTGTTTTTCGCGTTCGCTTGGTTTATTATTAAGCGGAACGTTGTATGAGGGGTAATTATGCATTTATGAGTTTGGTTTTCGTTGGATACAGTGAAAAGTAACTAAATTAAGCATGTTGCATTTTCCAAAATTTCGAATCTCGATGAGCATGCTTCTTAAGGTTTTCAAATCAGTAAGATCTTATGAAGTCCTGTTAACAGTATGTAAGTAAACAAATCGTTTAAGAATCTTGAAAAATCTACGATAACCTCTGGTGATTTCAGACCATTTTCGGGAATCTTTGGATATCTTTGAAAGCCCTAAAAATCTTCGAAAATCTGCGAACATCTCCGAAAATTTTCAATGATCTTTAAAGATTTTCGTAAGCTTTAAAACTCATAGAAAATCTTCATTAATCTCTGGAAATCTTGAAAAATCTTCTAAAATCTTCAGTTCTAATATCTTCCAAAATCTTAGGAAACCTTCCAAAATCTTTGTAATCTCCAGAAATCTTTGGAAATCTTGAAAAATCTTTAGAAATCTTCAGCATCTTCAGTTGTAATATCTTCCAAAATCTTAGGAATCTCCAGAAATCTTTCAAAATCTCCGGAAATCTACATAAATCTCTGGAAATCTTCGAAAATTTTGAAAAATCTTCCGAAATCTTCAAAATTTTCAGTTGTAATAGCTTCCAAAATCATAGGAAACCTTCCAAAATCTGTGTGATTTCAAGAAATCTTTGGAAATCTTGAAAAACCTTCTAAATATTTGGATTTCTGAAATCTTCAAAAAATCTCTGTACTTCTCCGATAATTTAAGCAATTATTGGGAATGATCTCTGAAAATATACAACATCCCTTAAAAATATTCAGAAATCTCTGGAAATGTATGGAAATTTTTTTATATCTCTTGAAAATTCATTAAAAAGGGCTAACTCTTCAATGAACTTAATTACGAGTATATTATTACGACTATTAACTGAAGTCTCAACCAAGGTCCACGATGGATGGCTTTCCTATCTCTGGAGCATTTTTTTTTACTTTGTTCTGCATAAATGGATTCATAAGCTATTAATGTGTCCATGAGATATCTATTTTATTATAATACGATATATCAAAAAGTAGACTCAACTTAAAATCTTCTACAACACAGTCCTCATTACTATACCCAACCGTGAAGTGGCCTCCGTGTGTCCAACGAAAAATCGAGTGAAAAAGTCATAGCTATCAAGCAACTTCGATTAATGGTCGATCTAATTTCACGAAAACTCCCTAGTGCCGAAGCGAATCCCATAAACTCGGCCGCTGGAGGCTTATCGATAGAGGTCATCGGTTCGGGGCGACGAGCAATTCGGTCGAGTCGCAAAAGCTTGCGACGGTCCCCGCGTTTACACCTATCCCCTTGCCGGACTGGAAACGCAGCTGCGTAGCGCCACTTAATTGCGCTTCGTCGCACTCGTTGCGCGAGACCGCGTATCGATTTGCCGCGACCAGTGTAAAGCGCTGCACGCCAGGGAAATTGACGCGCGGACCTACTACCCTCGCACTTTGTAGTCAACGATTTTTTTTCTTTTTTTTTATATATACATATATACTTTTTGCGACGAGAATACCATTTGCTGGAAAATTTTTCATCTCTCGCTAAGATTGCTTGAGGGTACGAATGATCGACTGAAGATTGGATTCTTACGGAGTTTCAGTGATTTTTTTTTCTTTCTTGATAGTCTTGTGTGCTTGGGATATTGAAATTTAGGTTTAAATAGTTATTTTTCGCAATTTTGGTTGATTTTAATGATTCAAAATTTAAAATACTTGCATTTAATTTAACTTACGTTTCCTGTACATTATTTTCGTAAAATTTGCGTATACTTTTCCGATTTTTTTTTTTAATCAGCGAATGAGTTATCTTTATGCTCGTTCGTTTGAGTCGTTCTCGAGTTTGTTTTTTTTATTTTTTAATTAAAATGAGCTAAATATGGAAATAAAGATTAAAGTATTTTTTTTTGTTTTTTTTTTACTTAAATTTGCTTCATGCGGTTTTTAATTTATTTATGATTCTATTTAAAAACTTTTTAAAAAGTTAGTATCAACGATAATCAACAACTCTACTTAAAAAATTAAATTTACCAATCGGATTATTGTTAACATTATAACGAAGTTGATAACAGTTTCAGCGGAGTTGACAATTTTACAATACAATTTTAATACGATTAAATCGACGCAATCAAATAGCAACAAATTTGCTCATAACAATACATAGTAGCGTTATAATTCATATTAAATTATTATACATATCTAACCAATAATTGAACTGAAGTTAACGGACTATTACTTGAACGTATTGAATGACGACATTCTCTATATCACGGCTTGAGCGATAATAAGCTTGACAAAAACCTCCGACAAGACCAGAGTTGCGAAGTTCTGTTGTACGCCAACATGACGTGGTTTTGCGTTGTACAACATTTGTTCTACCTAAAGTTCCCATTGTTTGACAGTTTGACGAGTTCAAGTGAATTTAAAGCGATTCCATATTAAGCTCACACTGAGCGAATGGGAAATTTTATTGAGATGTAAAGTAATACTCTCTCTGGGGTATAGCAGCTGCAGCGTCTATTTCAGTTAAATGGTCTTTAGTTCACGTTCTATTTCGTTCTTGCAAAAATTGATGTGCGATACCACCATCGTTAGTTCATAAATCACAGTCCTCTTCGATTTAAATGCATGTTACTGTCATAAAAAATCGCATAATAGTAGAATAATGAAATGTCGAAAATTAAGTGATTTGGTGTCTTTAAATTATTCGTGTAAAATAACAACAATAAATATGAATTGGTATTGATGCCTCTTAATCTGGATTTGTTTAATGTTCCTAGCTATAGAAAGATTCATATTTTTCTATACACTACTATGCCTTGTTTATCAGTTAATTAAATTGTTTCGTTCAAAGCATACTCTTCTTTTTCTACACGCCTAATTCTTTTTAATGTCATTTCAACTACTAAGTATTGCATTAATTTCCCTTACATCTTTAAATCTTCTATCTGTATCACTTCAAGTTTCTCAATGTGCTTATTAATTTTATATATATTATTATATACTTCAACGGCTTTGCTCTTTCGAATTGAACTTCACGGAGAGACACAAATACACATTGAATCAGTATTCAATGCTGCTACCAGTGTAGCAGTTAATTACCACATTGACTGGGAGAAACACAATCAGGAACAATATCAAATACACGAATTCATCGCGAAGAGGCGGTCGCCTGAAGCCACCCAAAGCCCAAAGCTCATTCAAGGAAAATAAAGGCCTGCGCCATAATTAAGCCGCTCTGGGAGCGAGAAAACTAAAGACGCGAGCCACGCAGATTATGCGCTAACGCGAAACAAAGGATGCTCCAGGGGGTGGGAGTCGAGTTGCATAATCCCGGTTTATCACGGCCAGGCGCATATAAGATTATACCCAGGATATGCGGAACGGCGGTTGTGACTTTGGCACTGGCGTTTAATATAGCGAATGCGAAGAGGTCGGAAGAATACTGGCGCCAGGACTAAAAAAGTTGTGACCTCGACGAAAGACTGAGATGGTCAAGGTCCTGTTCAGTGAGGCTGCCAGGGAATTTACATTTGTTTTCGCGAGTTTTTCTTTGAAATAATAAATTTGTGCTTGAAAAACCTTGCGAAAAAGAAAATGTTCTGGAATGTAAATATTAAGTTATTGCAGGTAGCATTGATTTAATTAGATCTGGTTTAACAATTCGATCTAATGATATTCTGATGAAAGATCAAGGTTTTATTCAATAAAGGATTCGCGAAGAAATTTCTTTAAACCAATCAATTCTCTGCGAAAATTAGTTGTATTCTTAAGAAAAAGAACATATCAGACACATCAATCTTGAAATAAATTAGTAATATAAATAATTAATAATTGTCTAAAATTTTTGTTAGAGATCTTGAAAAAAAGTTAAGAACACAGGGAGAGATTTAATTCTTAAATAAAAGTACAATTATCTACGATAAATACAACGAAAGACCTCTTATCCGATTATTTTTTAAGCAATTAATTTTCAACGTCATATTGTAAAACTGATTTTAAATCAAGACTCAGTTCTTCGTTATAATTACAAGATAAAGGCATTAAATATTGTATTGTCGTTTATTATTTAAAAAATGTGACTCTTTACTTTGGATAAGCGGTTTTAATAATGAAAGAAGAATTAAAGAAAAATAATAAACAATCCATATCGAATAAAACATTTTAGATTTCTTTTATATTTATCATGACAATTTAATTTATCAGTTACGAAATTGATAGTAATGGGTGTAATTGAAAATTATCCCTTCCTCTTTTTTAACAGTCAATGATCAAAGATAACACAAAGGGAGTTTCATCAGCAAGGCGCGGAGAGCAAGCCCGAGTCTCATAGGATTAGATAGTGAAATGATTAGACTTTTGAAATTTACCTTGTGTTCTTCCTCGCCGTCATTTCAATTGCTTACCTCCATTATTTTCTCCCATAAGCAATTTAAATTACAAGATTGCAAATACTAAATTATTTATTTTTTCTCAAGCTTATTTATCCCATCGTGCGCCTCTCCCAACCGCAAAAGTATCAACATTTATCTAATACGACGAGCGATAAATTCTACCCTCTCTCCTTTTTTTACGCGACCGAAATAAGCATCACCGTGAGCCATATACCAAACGCAAGATAACGAGATGCAAAATCCTTCGAGGCTCAAGCTCGGGCGTCCAGAGGAGCTTAGCCCGGAGGCCAACAGAGCGGAAGCCGCGAAAAATGGCAGAGTCGTTCTGGCGCGCGAACCGGAAAACGATCCCGGCGCGTATATAATACCCCGGGATCGAAGCCCCATTCGTTATATTCGACCGAGCGCAGCATCTTTCCAGGGAGATTTGTAGCGCTGAAAACTTTCCGGCGAAGGTTTTCCACTTCTGCGGCCATCGCTGACCGATGCCCGGGGCTCGTACCCCCTTCCCATCCCTCCCCTCCTCCTGCACCTCCGTGATCGGTATGCGCAGGAGCGAAATGTGGAACGTCGCGGTCGACACCCAGAAATTTCGATGATTCGAAACGTCTCTGTCATTTTTTTCTCGTGTTTCTAGGTTACGAATCGATTGAGCGCGAGGAGAATGAAAGGCTGTTTAATGAGTTTCGTTTGGTGGGTGAAGCTAGAGATTTTCACCGGATAATCAGGTTATAGTCTGAAATTTAATTCCTTGAAGCGCGGATTCGTTCGAAGAGTTAATGTTATTTTCTTTATGAAAGTCTTATTTTTATTTTATTTTTAATTTATTACGTTTTAAGAATGATGATTGCACATACACGATTTTTATGGGTTTACTGCAGACCAAGAGAATTTACTATGTAGAATAAAAGTTGTTTTTTTAATTAAATTAAATCTTGTAATGTTTTATTGAAAAAGTGCTTCTTTTTACTGGTAGCCTATTGCATGAATCGCCCCAAAGGTTTACAAGTACATTGAATTGCATTCAAGTGAATTCAAGTGCATTCTTTGTCAATTTTATAGAAGATACATGCAAGATGCCTTTTTACCAAATGCATAGAAAACCATATTTTTTCACGGCTGCACAAAGATTGTATGGAAAATGAATTTTTTTTTCAAATGCATAAAAATTGCATAGAACTGCATTTTTTAAAATACATAAAAAAGTGCATTTCCTATCCTAAACAAAAATCCTATTATCAATTCAATAGGACATTGTAGCTTTACTTTACTGCAAGTCTGTTGCAACCAGACAAATAGTTCATGAAGTGTATAAAAGATGCATTTATTTTGTTTCAGAATTATAAAAATATATTTTGATTTAATTTTTTTAAATTTAAAATTATTAACTAATTTGTGAACAGATACTCAGTACAGTATTTCCGATTGAGCATTATTGTGGATGAAGTTTTTTATTTTTTAAATAATAGAAAAATCTATATTTATCGGACTCACCTGTTAATATATACTGTTTTATGTACGATTCTCAAGCATAAATCCGCGGTAAAACTGATTTCTGTAGTTAATGTAAAAATGAAAAACTGTCCTTGTCGAAACTCACCTGAAACAGCAAAAAAAAAAGAAACAATTTAGATAGTGACATAGGAATACAGATTCAATCACAACGCAGACATGAAAAATTTAAATGTAAAATGCAAATAACTTGGAAAATTGAAATGTACATTTATGTATTTTTTTTTTTTCGTCAAATAAACTCTGCAACGACAGCAACGAAACCTACGTCGAGCAAAACAATGAACTTTTTCGAACGCACTTTAATATCTTCAGCAAACAAAGCGCTAACGGCGCAACGAAATGCATCGATGTACCGCGAATATTATTCCGGATACAACGAAAACAGCCGGAAAAAAGAATGGACCGGACCGAAGTACAACAATGGATCCATCCAATCGCTCTCGCAGCGAAGCCACCGTTTATTTTTCCTCGTGGAAAAGGACGACGAGAAAGAGAGAGAGAGAGAGAGAGAGAGAGAGAGAGAACGAAAAAGAAAAAGAAAAAAAAAACACGTCGAATTTTAAGCGCACCTCTTCGTTTGCTATGGCATGGAAAAGGAAGCAAAGCGAAGTGCAGCCGCTGGAGATGCGCGAGGGAGATTAGCGAGAGGCGCTTTAAATTTTGCGACGTTAATCGTTACGGAAGATGCGACACACTGCGTTTCCGGGTATAGAATTGATCCGGCGATAAAGCAGTGCCTTTCATTAAGCTCGTTTAAAACTCGCGGCATAATTTCTCCATAGAAAATATAATTTTTTGGAATGAATCGCTTTCCAGCTATTTCGTTCCTTATTCTTCTTCATCGTTTTTTTTTTCGAGGAACTCGTTACGTTACGTTCGGCCGTACATGTTGGATAATCCGCACGAAAGTACGATTGTGCCTTGACAAATCGGAATTTTATTGCCGAGCGGAGTAGTGGACCTCGGTGGAGGATTTCCACGCGACAATAGTGCACATGTTATTGATTCTGTGCTACCAAGTAATTACGATTGCAGGATATATACATAACGAAGCCTTATCATAGCCCATTGAGTAAGAACAACAATGTGACGTAATTGTCTTTTCGTTCTAATCGTAGGTTAATGCATAAAACGCGAATCTTTGTAAAACAAATAATTATTTCTTCCTTAATGAGTGTATCAGCTATTTATTTATTTAGATATTTATTTATTTAATTCTGAAATTCCTATAACTTGTGTTCTTTTTGTGAAATTTGTATTAATTAAAAAACTGTTTTATATTTACATACGATATTTTTATATAAAGATATTATTATATTTTTGTTTTTTTTTTTTGTAAATACTGTAATTTACAACAAAACTATTTTATTCTATTCTAAATTCTCTAAAAATGAAATTTCGAAATGAATTTTTGAATAAATTAATTCAGAAGAGAATGTCGATTCCCTTTTAATGTATAAATTAATTAAAATTTTATATCTTTTATGAGGTAAATTAGAAATGCTGAAGTATATGAATATTCATCGTCGTTGCAAAATGCATAAAGAACCGCCAAATTCAGAACTTGAATTTCTCTGAATGGATGTGCTGTTACATGTGTTATACATGAGTTACTGATTTTGTTTATCCTAATTTATCTCACTCTGCAGAGTTTCCTTGATTAAAGAAGCTGTTTAGGATTCACAAACGAAGAAAAACAATAAGTAGAAATTAACATGTAATATACAAGTAATAAATTATTCTTAGAAAGTTACTGTTTGTATTATTAAATTTTGATTCTTTAGTTTTATATTGAATTTCGATTGCAGAGAGCTGAATTCATAATTTAAAATAAATACGATGAATATCAAACGTACTTATATTTGTTACTACTTACTAAATCTTACACTTTAAAATAAGAACTTTAAAAAATTTTTTAGTAACACAAAGCTCTTCTCTATAAAAAAGCAAAAGAGCTCCACAGAATTAAACACTCAAGCAGGCGCACCTCTTAATTATGCAATTAACGCAAACTCAAAAGACAAGTGTCGACCTGAAGGCAGTTATTATAACACTCGTACCTTGAACAAAAAAACAATAAAAATAATTTCACTCTCGCTGAAAATACAAACAGTGCACCTTTGAAATAAGCGAAAAGAAACGCAATACAAAAGACTTTCCCATCCCAGGCCCTCTCGGCACAATATAATCCAGACTCGCGGCTCTGCGCGCTTCGAACTAAATTACACGCCCCGCTCTAAAAAAAAAAAAAAAAACAGAGAGAGACTCCAACGCCTCTCCTCGGTGACGAAACACAATAGAAACAGATACACCGCGGAAAAAGCGCGCACGCCGAAGAAAGGTGCAAAAGAGCGCCCGGGTAGAATGCAAAATTTCAAAATCGCGAGATGAAGTTTTCGGATAGCGGCATCGGCGCGCGAGCGTGGGAGTTAAAATGCAAGGCCAGACGGAGCCGCGCTCGCGCCTACGGGTTCAGTGTAGTGCCGGACGAAAGGCAACATCTTCGACGTATTAAGGGACTTCTATCGGTTACGATCTAATGTTGAGAATATAACGAAAATTTGTTGAAAAAAAAAATAATAATGAGGCTTATTTTTTTAAGGTTGTGTGGCTTCAGAGAGAAAATTATTTGATTTTTTGTTTTTTACTTTGCATTATGATATTTAAAGTATCTACAATTGAGAATTTAACAGAAATTTTGCAAATTTTTTTACGAAACCCTAATGATATTTTATTCAAAGGCTGTGTGAACCCAAAAAAGTAGAAAAAAATTATTTTAATTATTAGTATTACACTGTGTCTAATTAGGAGTCACTTTTACATCGTGATATTTATTTAGCAAGCTTTAGCAACCATCCAAGATTCAAGTAAAAATTACAATGATTTTCCCGTAAAAATTTACAGTATTGCCAACCGTCCCACAATTACGTTTTTTCACGTAATTTTTACGGGAAAATCACTGTAATTTTTATGAGAAAATTCTCTCGGTATAAAATTGAGAATTGATCGAAAAACTACAATTACGTACAATTAATTTCTTATAAATCTACATGGTCTCAAAATGAAGAGAAAACAATTTTCTCATTTTTATTCTTAATGTTGTGACTTATAGACAGCCATCTTCGCGTCGTGATACAAGGACATCTACAATTGAGAATTTGACGAAAAATTACAGAATCATTTATAAAAGTTGAGCTACAATAAAGCTACAATTAATTTTTTTTATGCTTCATGACATCAGAAATGAGGAAAAAAATAAATAGTATCAACAAAATCAGAATCTTTCTATCTAAGGGATAAGCACGAGTAAGTGTACAGATATTATTTTGTGTAGTTATATGCCGATAGAACCTCGTTAATGGGAATATCTCTGCTTTTTCGCGGCTCAGGTGCGCGCGATCCGGGCTAATTGCGCTTGCGCAAGAAATGGGATTATATCGATATGATCGCCGGCCGCCGGATTGCGATATTTCGGCCGCGAATAACTAGACTTATCGACAGTTTGAGGAAGGCCAGGTGGGGCACGAGAAAATATCGGACTGATGGTTCAAATGTAACGGTCGCAGGTTAACTTGCTTAACGCAAATTAGCAGTGCACCTGTGAAGCTACCGATTTATGAATCTTTAATACACTTGCATGGAATTGCATACGAATTAATTTAAGTTTTATTGGAATTGTATTGATTTTATTATTAAATGTACATTTAAGAGCATTATATGGTTTAACCTAGTTTTGTGAAAGATTTTCAATTTTACGACTTATAAATTTAAAATTCATAACTTGCATTATTTTTGATAATTGCCTATTAAAATAGAGAAAATTGTACAATGTTTGCGTACATTACAATATTCATTACCCTCATTTTACTCATTAGAATAAACAATCATCAATTACAATTTACGTATACAATAATCCAGTCAGAATACACTTTTAGCTACTCAAAGTTTAATAACATTCAAATGATTTTAGATATTGGATTTCAACGATATTCAATAATAATCACGATATTTAATTTATCTACTTTTTTTCATTACTGGTAATAGTTGGAATTCTTAGTCAATTTAAAATTAATTAATGTACTTCGAAAAAAGGCATACCTGTACAGAAAAATATCGACATTTTTTAATTCTATTTATTGAGGAATACAACTTGAAGTGAGAGACGAACGTTTATTTATGTAGAAATTTTAACAAAATACTTTAACAACATTTCTATTCATAAACAATCTGTTCACCTCGAAATTCAGATTTGATTTCTGAATAAATAGAATTTAAAAAATTTAGTATTCTCCTCCTCAAAGTGTTACTTCAATTAATCACATTTGGCCATTCAAGAACATCAATCCTTCTTCAACTACTACATTGTTATTTTAATTGAAATTAAAAAAAAAGTTACAATAGAATTCTTTACGTAATACCGTAAACTGGAACGATCAGTGTTTTATTCCTTCGAAGAATTTAACTATTTCAAAATAGCCAGATAGTTTAAAATTAATTAAACGCATAGCGAAAAACCGTATACGTTACCGAACACGTACTTGTTTATTGCTATACCGGCCATTTCGTTTTCAATTGTTAGTCCGCCGTAGAAAATTCTTTTCGTAATACCCGAGCAATCAGCCGAATCGATTTCACGTTATAAAAAGACTCCCGATGCCCCGGCAAACGAAAAACAAACGAAGGAATGGATCCAGCAAGCCGAGTGTGCAGTTGAGCGAACTGTACGAGGCCCCTCGAGTTCAAATTCAAAGGCGGCAAACAATAATCGACCTTTTTCGCGGTGCGGGATCGACCTTTCTAAATACCAGCTGGCTCTCGCTCCCATCGGGCGCAGCCTGTTCGCTAGCGCGTGCGAGCGAGTCCCTCCTCCCGCGATGATCGATCACGAGCCGCACGTTTCCCGCGGCCGAGGTGAATGTCTTTCTCCAGCTTTTCCGCGGACCGATCGTCGCCCCCGCCGATATACACACCGAGCCGCGCAAAAATCGGGCATCCCTGGTGGTGACGAAAGCTCCCCCGAGCAAAGTGTCGCAAGGCCGTTAAATTTAATTCTAAAGAGAGAGAAATGGAGAGAGATATGAAGAGGGGACAGTGGCCTCAGGATTGTCTTTGTCTGCCGGGCGATTGAGTAAGTCGTTTAAGGAATTTTGACAGGTGCCTGGAGGAGATGCAATTGTCTGAGAAAAGAAGGCTGAATTGATAGGCTCAATTAGAGGTAAGAGAGGCGAGGTTGTAATTAAGCGAAGGTTACGGTGAGCTGCTTGTTTCGGTCTGGTCTGGATGTTACGTCAGAGTCAACGCCTTTGTTATATATAGTCATATCGGAACTCTATGGTGTTTTAAAGGATTTTTAGCCGTGAAAGAATTAACACAGAATATTCTAAAGTTTTATGTAGGTACTATTCAAAGTAATTGCAAAAATGACCTACAGTTAAAATTTCAGAAATTAAGTGAGCTCGTAAAGGAAGATACAGATGTTTTTATTTTTATAACTTTGATTTTATTTTTATTTTAGCAAAATATTTGTAAAACAAGACAAATATTCAACGAATACTTCGATCTTTTAATGACTATGATTGATTGGATTATAGATATTACAAAATATTAATAAATTATGAAGAATTATTTGTCTGAGTACTTGACCAGCATCATATCTCACATACGGTAACGTCGTATTTGTGCGTCGTACAATTAAACGGATAAGAAAGATGTTCCGATGCATGAGCAGTACGCACTACTATCGCGTAGTGTTGTCAAATTTCGCACTGAGTAAATGAAATAGAAATAAAAATATTTTTTGACTTGCCTCGTACCGATAGAACTCCTTTAAGTGGAGTACCCGTTTGTTTGTTACAGCGTGAGGAGATATACTCATAGAATACTTGTAATCGATATGTACTGTACTATGTACTGTATTTTTATGTGATTTCTTTTGCGAAGAAAGGAAAACACGTGGCATCAACTTTTCACAATACAAATAAATTAAAAAGCTCCGCCTGGGAAAATTCTTATCTTCCCATGACTTATAAAGAAGGCGGCAGCATTATATGTTTTATTTTCAAGCATCACTTCAAAAGCGGTGGAAGAAATATTTTCCTTCGAATTCTCTCGCAATATCTACTTTCAACGAGGTAGGACGCGCCTCAGCGATATACACCACATAAAGGCTATCAATGGTATTAGAGAATTATACACCTGTACGTTTATTTTATTTAATAAAATGTGAAAAGTACGTTATTTTGAGTGTTATTATTTTTAATAATTAATTTAATTAAATGTAATTAATAATTATCAGGAAAACATTAAATTCTGTATTTTCAAAATAATCAGAAAATGGTTTGTTTATAAGTGATGTATTTTCAAGAAATATCGTCTATGCGTTATATGTTAATACGTACAACCACACAATGAAGATATAACACGTAGATGATGATCACAGATTTAAATTGCAGCATAAATTTAGAAGAGAATAAAAAAATCTCTCAAAATATCCGAACACTCCAATCACATTTTAAATTCAAGACAATTTCCCAAAGTAGAAACAGTAGAAGCATTCATTTGGCCAAAGAGCTTCAAACCTATTTGAATTAATTTTTGAAGCGAATTACGAAAACACTTTCCTCCGCGAAAATGGAAGCCATGTATCTCGCACGAGGAGGAGGGTGGGGTGAGGCGTACGCCTGGCGATTCGCTTTTCCATTCCACCGAGGCGTAAGAAATTCAAAAAAGGCACGACGACCACGAGACGTGGAAAAACACCGAGTGCGCGAGCGAAAAACCATTTCCCGCCAGAGGCATTACAACGGGCGCGGCGCAATACAAATGCGCCCATTATCGGCGTCCATCGATTTTGTGCCGGCGCGCCGAGTGATCCCGGGCCGTTACGGTCGGGGCCGACCCCCGCGGGATGCGAGCCACATACGATGAATACAGATTGCAAGAGCTCGTATTTAACTTACGCCACGATAGTTCCTTCCTTCTCATCTGCTGCAGGTTTTAGAAGGGGACCGAATGATCATTCGCAGGATATGCTACTAGGAGACTGTGCATAGAAAACATACTGAGAAATTCAGTATCTCTAATAAGATGTTAATGATTGACAACCAGCAAAATCTCCTGAAAG
Organism: Sycophila quercilanae; assembly: GCA_035582995.1. NCBI lineage: Eukaryota > Metazoa > Arthropoda > Insecta > Hymenoptera > Eurytomidae > Sycophila > Sycophila quercilanae. The sequence continues at coordinate 4,374 of JAWWEP010012990.1, read as the reverse complement.
TCTGTGGTGCATGGCCATCAACAAATCCTCTAGGATGTCTGTGGTGTTTATCCACCAACGAATCCTCTAGTCACATCTCCGAACAATCTGCGGTGCATGATCATCAACCAATCCTCTAGGAAGACTATTGTGTTTGACGGTCATCAACGAATCCTCTAAGAAGTCTGATGTGTATGACCATCAACAAATTCTCTAGGATGTCTGCAATGTTTGGCCACAAACGAATTCTCCAGAAAGTTTGATGATTAGAGATCAGTCACATCTCCGGACAATCTGTGGTGCATGATCATCAACAAATCCTCAGGAAGACTATTGTGTTTGATGGCCATTAACGAATCCTCTAGGATTTCTATGGTGTTTTGCCACCAATGAATCCTCTAGAAAATCTGATGGTTAGAGATCAGTCACATCTCCGGACAATCTGCGGTGCATGATCATCAACAAATCCTCTAGGAAGACTATTGTGTTTGACGGCCACCAATGAATCCTCTAGAAAATCTGATGGTTAGAGATCAGTCACATCTCCGGACAATCTGTGGTGCATGATCATCAACAAATCCTCTAGGAAGACTATTGTGTTTGATGGCCATCAACGAATCCTCTAGCATTTCTATGGTGTTTGGCCAACAATGAATCCTCTAGAAAATCTGATGGTTAGAGATCAGTCACATCTCCGGTCAATCTGTGGTGCATGATCATCAACAAATCCTCTAGGAAGACTATTGTGTTTGATGGCCATTAACGAATCCTCTAGGATTTCTATGGTGTTTGGCCACCAATGAATCCTCTAGAAAATCTGATGGTTAGAGATCAGTCACATCTCCGGACAATCTGTGGTGCATGATCA
>JAWWEP010012912.1:0-11096 GCA_035582995.1 Sycophila quercilanae | reverse complement strand
GGTTGGTATCTTCTTCACCTGGGTTTTGAGTTGGAACCTTCTTCATATGGATTCTGAGTTGGCACATCTTTATTCGAAACCGATGAAATTAAAGATCAGTGTAAAAAAGGGTACTTTTTAAAAAATGTCAGCATGTGTACATTTGTGTAATATTTGGTACACTCATAGAATTAAATTATTTAAAGCCTGCTGGAAGGTTTCAAGAGTATTCATCAATTGGTTTGGATTTTCTTTTTTATAAAATGTCAAACTTTTATTCCATATTTTTTCACGCAAGTTTAAATTTCGCAGAAAATATCGTAGGCCTTGAAAAGTACAAAATTGTTTACTGAAACGATGCAAAGGAATTAACAAAAAGTTTGAGTAATAAATCTTCAAAGTGTGAACAAAAAATGTTCACGAAAGAAACTAATTTGATTGTGAAATTCACTTGAACTTGTTCATCTCTTCTCTGATAAAAAGATTCGGTTGAGTTGAAAAGTTACTAAAAAGTCCGTACCAAAAATCTAAAATATTTTAATTAAAAGAATTTTTCAAATCATCCTGAATTTTGGTACGCAGACATAACCGAAACTTTTGAATTTTTTATCAGGACCCCACGTACCTTCTGTCAACCGCATCTTTATCAGTTTCGATTACACTTTAAATTCTCCACTGCCAGGATCAATATTGGTAATCTACTCTTTTTTCGTCGGCTTGCTCAATATCGCCACGATAGTAGCGGCTATTTGTTTTAAAGTTGTTATTCCCGCGATCAATAACTTGTGGTCTCGTAAGCTTTGATTAAACCTTTACGGCGACGTCAGTAAAAGGTCGCTCCATCAACTTTTTTTCATTCTATTTTTAATTGGATTTTGCAACCCAGCTTTTTGCAAATCTTTTTTAGGTTTCTACATTTTTATAATTAACTTCCTTTCATCATTCACATTGATACTGATCTAAACAGTTTTATCACGAAGCTACGAGATAATATGTAAATAATAATATTTACATAAACAATTTTTTATCCAAATGAATAAAGCAATTTTCGGTATTTATAATAACACCATAAAGTCTGCTTGTATAAGATTAAAAAGTCTTCATTATGTTTGAAGAAGAGGAGGTTTTAATGAACGCAAAGTCGCGGAGATTTTAATCTTTCATTTTTTTTCTAAAAAAATTCTTTGCGGTATATTATCTTTTAGAAATGGGACTTTACCTCGTTCTAATTAACCTTTTGACAAATATTTAATAGCATAAGAAATACCATCAAGTGAGGATTCTTTTACAAAATATAAGCTCTATAACTTCATAACAGATTATAAAATAAATAAATAAATAAATATAAATTATTATTCCACATCGTAAAATATAAAATACATTTCGCATACAAAATTTGTGTACTTAATCGTATAAATTTCTCAAAATAAACTCAAAATAAAGTTCTTGTTACAAACTTGAGATGGTACTTTTTGTCCACCCAACAATTACGTTATCCAACCTATAAAATCGTCGTTATCATCATCGTACCCTCTGCGAACAGTTAAGATCCCAAAAAACATTCAGCAGGTACAGAACCATGTTTTTATCGACTACCCATTCCTGAGCTTTATTACCTTAGAATCGATCGTTAAACTAATTATCTTCATATGCATCTTGTACTTCCTTTACTTCCTCGTGTATATTGGCCCTAAGTTTATTAATCTTTATTACACATATTCCGTTATCAGTTACAAAAAATATGACTGCAGTTTTAAAGATGACTCAAACCTTGAATTGGAAACATTCATAAATGACGACTAGACGGATTCATTACTGGAATAGGTGGAACAGCATTATAGATGTAAATATTTAAAAAAAATTGGAGAGAAGCATAGTGAAGAATGCAAATTCACTCGAATAAAGTGAAAAATCCAATCTCACTCGAAGCGAGTTTTCATTTTACTTTACTTCAGCAGTTTTAACAAGTACCCGGGAGTAGAGACGAGGACCCCGCGCTTCGCTTTAGTTTGCGCTACCCTCCGAGGAGGCGCGAATGGCTGGGGGAAGTGGGAAGCCGTCGGATTGTGTGGGTCGGACGTTTTTGTTCCGAGTTGTCGAGAGAATAGTGCGGCGGATTCGCCGAGCGGAAAGTTTCGCGCCACGGTGACCTTATTCGTTTAATTTTTATAATTCGGTTGTTTATTCGCTCGGGCGGTTGACAGGTTTCGTTTACAGACATTGGCTTGGATTATCATAGATTCACCGCGTCAATGTGCTTTCGATTTCCTCCTGATAAGGACAAAAATGGAAAAGCAGGAAAGGAACGAGCCTGGGAGGATATTGGCGCATTCTTTAGATTTTAATGATAGTTAGACGTAAAATTACTTCAGAATGAAAATATGAACATTTATGTAATGAGATATTTTGTATAATAAGATATAAATAATTTCTGTAATTTTTGAGCTTTCGAAATTCGACCTTTATATACTGACAGCAATTCAAAAAGTTCTGGAGTGTCAGTGCAAAACGAAGCCCCTTTTTCAGAATTTATAGGAATGGCATAAAAAAAATGGCACCGATCCAAATCACCTCAGAGCATGATATTCCGATACCCGCGACGAATTCATTGGACCTCAGTGATTTATAACTCCTACCGATAATCAAGTTTTATGCGTGAAATTTTACTAATAAAAAATACAAGTAATACTACATCGAAAGATTATAAAAAAAAAAATGTAGATTGTGCTGCAAATAATTGCTTCATAGAAAGTAACATTAAAAAATAAACCACGATTCATAGCAACGATCCTCAATCGAACTCGAAACAACAAAGTTCATCAGAAGATTCTAGTCAATTATCTAACTAGTACTTCCTTTTACACGAGCATCCCCTGAATTTTCTCCGTGAAAGTACATCACGGAAAGAAGTGAATGCTCCCCCGAAGGGGTTGAAAAGCCAAGCCTATCAGAAACACAGGCTCCGCTTTCACTCGAGCGGAGATCATTTGCATTCTAAGAATGAAAATCTAATTTTCCACACCACCTGCAATCCACCGGCGACGACTCGGAGAATTTGGCTTGTAAATTACGAGACTATCCAATCTCCGTGTAATCGCCGCTGGTGTAAACAAGTCCGCGTGTACGTCGGCTCGATAATACGACGCGCCGTCCCCCCGTTGAAATTCCAGTCGGGTGCACATCTCGAACGTGACGCTGAGCTTCCTGAGCGGCGAGTTCGAGGTCGAGCCAGCTTACGGCGAGAAGAGGGAGGAGGCGCTGCAAAAGGCCGGCATCACGACGTACTTCATCGTGAAGGCCCTCAAGCCGTTCAAGCCTGCCCTGACGAAGAGCCTGGCGTCGCTGGCCGACGCCGAGTACGCCCAGAGGGCGATCAACAACGTCGATGGCAGGACCAAGGAGGACTCCGAGGACTTCAGGCAGCGACTGCGCAAGGAGCTCGACAGCAGGGGTGAGTTTATGTTTCGTAATAAAACTCTTATAAGTAGGGTTATAGCCAGATTGTTCTTTTCATTGAAGTTGAAGACTCGGACGATCGTTAGGAAGTGGTAGTTAAAGAGGTAGAAAACTCGAATGATCGGGTACGAACCAAAATTTGGAATTAATTCTTTATTTGCCAACGTTTCGGTATTTCTGTTATAATACTTTCATCAGGGCTAGAAAAAGAGTAGATTGTTCTTTTGTCAATTTAACTCTGGCAGACCGTACTGGGCCATTGCAATGATGAAGATAGCCCGTTGATATGATATCAGTACTGGAACAACTACAGTCCAACACTGGTAAACGAATTTATTATTTGCCAGTGAAGTATCGGTGTTGGGCCGGACTATCAGTAATGGTATTCTTTCACGGGTTTACTTATCTGGACGTGGGATAGAAAAAATTCAGCGAATTTTTCTTTTTTAATGCATGCGGATATTAAGGTTGTAATCGATTTTAGAGGCGACATGTGTCGAGGAATGAATGTGTGGTCATGGGCATGTCTGATCGATTCCAGACCTTAACTACTTAAGTAGATAAGTAGGCGAATAAAATTTATATGCGTGTTTCTCTTTTATGTAGGTCTGTCATTGAGTTTGTGTACAATTTTAAATATGAATATTTAATGAGAGAGAGTAGGATTCATCGAATTTTAAATTGATGTAAATTCAATACAACTTATTAGTAAATTACTTATGAAGAGAAGAAAAAAAACTCTCCTTGTTGTTTTTCGCAAGCATCCATATAGTCTTTACCCCACTTAAATTATTTTTAGGCGTGCTGCAATTCATTGCCTGCTTTTATCTCGGTTTATCAGACTCGTTTGACACTGAGCATAATTAATTTGAGCAATTATTATTTTTTTTTATAGATTTTTGTTTGAATTACATTTAAACATATTGTTTTTACTTTTTAATATGAATTTTTTACGTTATAACGGGATAAAAGTTGTTGATTTATACAGGGTGGTGAAAAAGTATGGAAACCCCTAGAAATTTCGCAGGCAGGTTCATTCAGTCATAAAACCTTAAAATAAAGGTTATAACCCTTAGTAACTATTAACGAGGATTCCAACGGTGACCTTGGATATAATTTGAACCTTATTTTCTAAGGCATTGAAAGGTTTTCTAGGTCTTTTTGACCTTTATTTGTCCCCTCCTAGAGATCACGTTATTCCTAGACCTAAATACATACCCAAACGTAAAATTTTCTGCTCTTCGATTCCGGGATCAAAAATAGGGGTTTCCATTTGACAAATTTAACCTTGAAATGACCTAGAAAAAAAGTTTCAAGGTCAAATCTAAGGTCACCGTTGGATCCCTTACTAAAGGTTATGACCTTCGTTTTGAGGTTTTATGACTGAGCCTGTAAAATTTCTAGGGATTTCCATACTTTTTTGCAACCCTGTATATACATGCTTCCTTTTGTTTGTATTTCCTTTTAATAAACACGAAAATTAAATTATTGAAAGTACCTGTAATTCATCGACACTTATATTTCTCGATTTAAATTTCTTTCTGTGAATAGCAGTTCAAAAAACAAATCTTACAAGTTGTTGCAATAAAAAACAAATAAATAAGCAAATAAGTAAATATAAATAAATCGCAGTGGCCGGCGGAGCCGAGCTGAAAGAATGCGCATCCTGGTGGACACTCGCGTTCGTGAGCCCGGCGCTGGAGAAGGGCTTCCACTCGGCGGAGGAGGCATTCTCGCCGCTGTCGCTGTTGGGAGGGCCGCTGGTGATGATGTGCGCCTCGCCACTTTGGAAGCTCCACCCTTGGGGTCCATTCACGTGGGGCGGCGCCGGCGTCGTCACCCTCTTCGGCATTGTGCTAGCCGGTGCCACCTGCCTCGGCAGCGCCGTGCGCGCCAGGTGGCTCAGGCGGACCCTCGCACTTCTCATGATTTTCTCACTCAGCGTGTTCCTCCTGCTTGATATGGTAAGAAGCTTTCCTGAATTTTTTAATGTTTGTTTGTAAAATCCACTGGACGTCCTGATAAAAGCTGCGGAAGTCTACTCTCTAAATTCCATTCAGTGGAATTTCACTACTTTCCAGGGGCGATTTTGTGGTGTATTTTTGACGATGAATTGTGACTGTCAAAGAGCCTGCTTTTCTACGTGTTTTGGTCACATGACAGTCACAATTCATCGTCTTTTGACGACACCACAAACTATGTGGACAACATACAAATTTGTGGACCATAACCACAAAAAAAAACCACATATTGCTTGGAGAATACGGCCCCAGTCCAGATCAGTTCATTTTCACTGGTTTGAACTAATCTGGACTGCAAAATAGTGAAAATGTGCATCCAACTGGGACCCTTACCGAAATATCCTGCAGGACATTCTGCAAGTCTCCTAAGGGAAATCCTGCCGACCTGCAAGTAATTCATGATTTTTTCTACAGAAATGATTTCCTCTAGGATAGTCCTGCAGAAAATTATGGATTGGCTCCGACACATTTTTCTGCCGTATATGATCATACAGGAAAATCCTGCAGGAACGTTGTCTTCCAGGATATTTCGATAAGGGGAAATCCAGCTGAGAAGCGGTCACTAAAAATTACATGAAAAAGCATAATCCATAATTGATCTGCAAGCACTGGACATTATTACGCAGTTTAATCAGTGTTTTTTTTCGTGTAATTTTTACGACAGCTTCACCGAAATTTATACGAGAATATTCTCTCAGTATTGGATTTATCCAGTATTGGATTTTTACGGATTTCCAGCTAATAATGACTGGAAATATTCTAAAAAGAAAAAATGGGTAATCCATTTGAAAATACCATTGAAATCCAGCTGAATTTTTTTATCTGGATGAACAAATTCAATTGTTATTAAAATCAGGTGTTTACTTTTTTCTTTCCTTTAAACTACTCAATGGTGACCCTGATATTAACCTTGACAATAACCTTGAATTAGTTTGTTAAGCAGTTTCGCTACAAGATTAAAAGGTTTTGATCTACGCGCTTTTCATTGTTAACAATAACAAAAATTGACAGGTGAAAATTTACGATCTATCTGTCCTGGATATTGAATGAACTTTGATGGAGTTTTTTTAATAAGGTTGTATTAACGTAATGCTTGCATTAAATAAATTTGATTTTCTTATCTTTTACTTTATCATTATATTACTCACGTAGTGATTGAAGCTTTAGAATTTGAATGAAGTCGAGCTCCTTTGTAAAACGGAAAATTGAATGCTAAGTAGTAAACTTAAAGATACTGTAAAAAATAAATTCAAATTTTCCTTCCGTGAGAGCTTTATCTCCCACTTTAAAAGGAAATCAAAATCTCAGTAATCTAAAGTATGATCACCACGATTAAAAAAGAAATGATAGATTGTTTGACCAATCTGCTTAAAAAAATCAGTAGTCAACATGAAATTTACGTCAGACATGGTCAATTTAGTAGCGATTCTAAAATAACCTACTTCTCGTCGATTTAACTTTACAACGAATATTTATAAACTCATAAATCATCGGTAATGAAATATAAAATACTACGAATAGATGTATATCAACCTAAATATATATTTATATACATGTATACTTTTTTTCATTTTATTTTTGTAATGTAGGAACCTTAATGATAGAATAATGTTTCAAATAAAAATCCTTGTTTTTTTTTTTATAAAAAGCCTCTGTAAAGTTGAAGTAACAAAATATTTAAATTTTTCTTTTAGAGCTTATTTGCTGAGCCCTTATTTTTAGTACTTTTTACAGCATACTATCTACAAACATATCTACATTTCTATAAATGTGCGTTAAAAATGATAAAAAAAAAATAAAATTCCATTCTTTACTAATTCGACTCTACCCCCAAAAGCTTCCACAAAGTTTTCTCGTTGAAAAGGTGAAAAAGAAAATGACGGTTTCTATGGCTTCCAGGCCAACTGCGGCATAATCGATAACCCAGATCACCGTACCAACGGCAGCACCTCCTCGTGGATGATCCCGGCGGGTCAGAGGTCCGGCTGTCCGTACCCTTCATACTACTCGTACATCGGGGTGCTGGCCCTCATCGTCATCTCCATGCCGGCGTACATCTGCTACCTCGGCAAGGCCTTCCTCATGTTCCTGCTGGCCGGGGCCCAGTGCGTCATCAACATCTACTTCCTCAACCACAGCCTCGACGCCGAGCACATGGCCTCGACCGCAGCCGTGCCCAACGTCTTCCCTCTCAAGTACTCGCTCTCCATCACTCTGCTTGTCATCGCCCTCGCCCTCGTCGTCGTCGCTCGATACGTAAGTCTGGACTCCTTTTCTTTTTGTCTAGAGCTTTTTTTTTGTAAAAGTGGTCGATGTCCCTATGAGTTGCGAGGCTATACTTTCACTTTATGATCGATGCGAGCAGAGTACATTGACTTTGTTCAGGAAATACCTACCCACTTAAAAATAGAAACGTTGAAAACAGGTTGAAAAGGAACGTTGAACATTGAAAATCAACATTGACGTTGATAAAACATTGACTTAGCTTGATTTTCAGCGTTTAATTCAACGTTTCCCGAATATTCGTTGCAAATCTTGATTTTCAACGTTTATTTTCAATATTCAACGTTGATTTTCGATGTTCCACGACCCTTTTCCATGTTGATTTCAACGTTGACTTTCAACGGACCAGGTGGAAACTAGAAATGGTGAAATCAACGTTGAAAATGAGCGTTGAACCTTGAGAATCAACGTTGATTTTCAATATTCAACGTTGATTTTCCTCATTTTTTTTATAAAGTAATTTGTACCTATTCTAGCCTGACGCATTTTTTTTACTTTTTGTGAGATATTATGAAAGAACGTTAATTATGCAGGATAAATTAAATTAAATGAAACAATAATAATACGGTATATACGAAACTTTCGATCAGTTTAAAGAAACATTTACTTATTAATTAAGTAAATTAATCGTTTATTTATTCGGTCGTTTTCCAATAATTTAAATAATTAAATTATTATGATTATAATTGTTTGTGTAATAATAAACAAAGCACTCTAACGTTAATTAAACTTCAGTCAAATGTTTAAATAATATAATTGATTCGATTAAAAGCGAACATAAAGCTTACGTCGTATTACATCTTTCATTAACTTTTATTATTTATGGTTCGCTTTTTGTAGATCCAAATAATATCCTTCTTACAAAATTATTTGATTGATTTAACTAAATATTTAGTTTAATTAATACAATTTTTAATTAAAAAATCAATCTAATTAAATATTGTGTCAATTTAATTAAAACTTTGCTTTTTTAGTGTAATTAATTTGAATTTATTACGGCGTCGATTATTTGACATGTACACTATTATTATGCGAAATTAATGTACTACATGATTCAAATTGCATAATAATTAAATGGGTCATGATATGATAAGACATTTGAATTATGAATTTTCATTGGAAATTTAGCTGCAAATTAACGTGACAGTATTTACTAATTGTTCATCAATTTTCTATTATTAATAGACTAAGGGAGAACAGGATGTAATTTATATATAATATATATATATTTTTTTTTTTTACTTTAAAAAATAAAAATGAACTACTACTTGCGTCATTAAAAACGGCTATAATTAAATTTTTCCTTTCACGCGAGCCATTATTAGATAAAAGTGTGAAAAAATACACTGCGCACATGAGACTCGGAACAAACAGTACAGACGTTGTATACACAACTGCCGGTAAGGGAAGAAAAAAAAATAAATATTGAAAACTTGTTAGTACACACCAAGGGATCTTGCTTTTATTAATAAACAAGTTATTTTCGATGCGCCAGTGCCTTTTAATATCTTCTACGCATACGTGTCTGGAGTCGAATAACCGCCATTGGGCCGTTTACCTTACAACTATTTTCTCGTATTTTTTTCATATAGCATCATTTTAACGTTAACGAGTTGTTACATTATTAATAAATTCACAAATGTGACCATTTGAAAATTCCTTTTTTTTATGTAAAGTTGCATGTCCAGTAGAACTTAGGTTTTTTCATCTTAGTTGGCAGTTATTTTCCCTTGACATGGAGTAGCAAGGCTATCTTTTCACCAAAGTTAAAATGTCATTTACCGGGAAATTTAATGAACTCGCATAGCTAGTGTGCAGAAAATTTAATTAAAAAATCTTTGACCCTCAACAGAGTAGCTTTAAAAAAAGTTATAGAACAGTGTTGTTCAGTGGATCAACTTATAGGGTTGAAAACTTAAAAAAAAAGAAAATTATTATCAATAAAATAATTCGAGTGTAATAAATTGAAGAAAACGATTATATTTGACCAATAAAAGCAAATCTACGTCACGGCGGTTTTAAGAATCGATTAAGAAAGCGCAAGTCAATCGGTTCAGCTTCGCCAATTAGAATGGCATAATAACGATTATCTGACTCGAGTAGTTGCAAATCCTGTCCTCAAGGCGGATAAGCAGCTGCTCCCGCGAAGGAAGGGAAAACGAGATACGCGAGTCCAAAGAGAAAAGAAAGAAAAAAGAGAAAAAAGAAGGAAGGAACGAGCCCGACAAATCGAGATCCGGCGTGAGAGCCTATCCCCGGGAGGTGACCCAATTCCTAGTGTGACCGAGACGAGTGGAGCGAATCCGGCCGAGTTCACCGAGATTGGCTCCTGATTAATTTAACGGACAAACGGCGCCACTCCACGAGCCTACAGCCCAAACGAGTAATTTCCGTGCGTAATCCCTCGTCTCTATTTCCCTCTCCTTCTGACTCTTTTCTCCCAGGAGTCGAATTTGAAAAGCTGACGGATGAAAGTGCACTCTGAAGGGTCCAAGAGTGGCCATTCGGTGGATTGAATGTGAGCCCAGAAAGGTGGATGAGTTCGACTGCCGATCCTTGGCACTCGTCGAAATTTATTTTGGGGGAGGAGGGCAAAAGTTCCGCAAGCCGTGTACGTTTAATGAGATGCGGGCGTATGAAAATCGAGAGTTTGAAAAGTTTATGGTATATTATAGAGCGGCAGTGGTGAAACGGAAGACCCAATTGACCCAATTTCGCGAGGTTGCCGATGGGAGTCTTGAGTTTCGGGTCTTGATATGATAGTTTCTTTTTCCGAACTATAACTATTTTTAAATTATCCGGTTTCGATAGATTAGCCTGGAGACGGGGCGAGGCTGTACTTGGAAACTACTTAGGGATGGAACTTCGAATTGGGTCAACTCGTATGCATGCATTAATTTTCTCTGGGGCCTGGTATGTAGGTGTAGTAAGACCCTTGGCAGGCTGAAACGCGGGAGATAATAATTGACATACGCACAGGGAGTAATGGTCGCTGTTGGAGCAAATTAAACGTGTAGTTGTTCCTGAAATTGATGGATGGTTATATTTCTTTCATTGGTTGCTGTTATATACGGTCTTATATCATCCGATAGACGGAGATTTTTAGATGAATTTCCTTTTTGTTTTCTTTTAAAAGTGCATGTTTTTAATCTAACAGTAACTTTGATTGAGAATATTCACTTTGAGTAGCGGATGAATAAATAATTATGCATGTATAATTAATGTCCGTAATTTATTAACAAGGATTTACATTTAAAAAAAAATTAAATTGCAGCTAATCACCAAAAGTTTTTTGTGTACAACTTTACTTTTTGGTAATATACTTCTTTTAAAAAGCATAAGATATTTCCTCATTTT
>JAWWEP010012902.1:0-19441 GCA_035582995.1 Sycophila quercilanae | reverse complement strand
CGCTCGTGCCGCAAATGTCGGGGGCGGGCATCGCAACCAACCCGTTCGAAGTAACCAAGTTTTAAAATACTTCAATATTCATAATTGAAGCGTACTTTCGACCGGGTATCAAGAAAAATACTATACGGTACACGGGGCGAAGGTTGAAGGCCCGCCACTGCGTGAAGTTGGCGCCCGAGGCGAAGCCGAATTTTTACAGTTCATAAATAAGAAATTGTTTTTTAGTGAAATAAACTCAGGCTGGATCACTTAACCTCCCGCTCTCCAGCGAAGGTTGAAGGCTCGCCAACTTCACGCAGTAGCGGAACTTCAAATTTCCCCCCTTGTACCGTAATGTACTAATTTCGTGATTGGTGATCTCGAGTTCGAGACCTGTAGTAATTTTTCGATGTGGTCTTAAATTCGAATCCTGTGGTAATTTTTTATATTCTTATAATTTTGAATCTTGTAGTAATTTTTCAATATGTTCTTGAGTTTGGTTCGACCAATTTTACACTGTGCTACTGAGTTTTTGTCTTGCGTGTAGCAATTTGTCACTGTAACCTTCTATTCGTGTCCCACCTCCCTGGTAGAAATGTACTGCAGTTTTTAGCCAGTGACTGGCCAGTTCAAAATGAACTAGCCAGTTCTTTAAGCAGTGACTGTCAAGTGAAAATTCCATTTTCGTCATACTTTTAGTTCGTATACTATTTAAGTACTGGCAATAAACGTTGGTGTTATAGTTCAATTAAGATTTTGTACATATTCAAATTAATGCGCGCTTTAATGTATTTTAACTAGAGTAGTATTTGTTCTTATTACTAGCGTTGTACTGATTGTATTGGGGTAAGCGGTACAGTTGTTGACTCCCCAATAGTCATTGACCCTTTAACATGGGATAGGTTATTTTTGAAGTAAAAGGACTCTAACGTTCGTGGATGGTGTTTGTCAATACATAGAAATGACTAATGATCATGCGTCGAACCAAATTTTATCGAAAAATAAATAAATTTTTTTCGATAAAATTTGGTCCACGCATGATCATTAGAGTCATTTCTACGTACTGGGATAGGTTATGTCAATCACTGTATTGACCCGGGTTAATCACTATGTTTTTTCGTCTGCTTAAAGGTTCAATAATTGTATCGTTTACCCCTATTTGTAGCTCCAATTTTTACTTCCTTCTATTCGGCGACACCTGTTACAGGGGGTAAACCGTGTTCAGTTTCTCGTCGTCTAATAAATAAGTATTACCCGTTTACTTGGAAACAAGGCCAGCCACTGCATTTTATTCTTAACCCAACACCAGTCTGATAAAAACGTAAAGCAGTGTCTAGCTAGTATATTTCTAATTCTTTGGTTTTTGTAAATAGAATGTACCACAGCGACCCTTTTAGGTTAGAAATTACCGACGGCTAATTAGAGTAGACTAATAGAGGACGATATTACCGACCGAAACCGCCGCGGTATTACTTTACTGAGTAGTATTTAGCCAGTGCTTCTTATTTTCAACTGGCCAGTTACTCATGGCCAGTGATTATAGTTTACTCAGTTGGTTCACTGCCCCATTTTCTACCAGGGCTGTGGCACTTTTTTGCGGTGATCCCGAGTGTGAGTCCCGTATACGCCACTTTATCAATATAGTCACGGGTTTAAAAAGATATTATATATAATGTGTAAATAAATCAATAAATAAAATAAATAAATAAATTTGAATCTACTACTATATCGTGTAGTTTATAGTGGTACATTGACACGTTATATTACAAAATATCTGTGATATAAAATAATATTATTACATATAAATGAGGAACTAATATGAAGTTATCTCTTTCAGAAATAATAAAAATAGAAGTAAGACGAAATCATCGGCAAAAGTGCGGCAATGCATCATTTGCCAACGGCGAAGTCAAACGCAGACGTAGAAGCGCGAGAGTAACGGCCGCGGAGTACAAATCGATCAAGTCAGTGCCGGGGCGAGCAGGCAATTAAGCGCGTCGGGGATGCAAAATGGACCGCGCGATCGCGTAAGAGCCGGCGCGTGTCCCACTCCATCTCATTGGCGTGAGGGCATGTGAGTGAACGCCTCTAGTGAGCAAGACGACGCGTCACTCTGATTTATGCTCCAAATGTCCAGCCCTTGGAAGAAGAAAAGAACGTCACAATATATCGGTTATACATTAAGAACCTCTTGTGAACATCTTCGGAAGAGAAAAAGAAGGTCATCTTTCTAGTCTAGTGCAGTCGTACGTTGAACTTCAAATTTTGATGAAATTGACGTTTTACTTTTTGTTAACTTCGAATAGCTACCCTGTAAGTTTGAAAATGTGAAAATTTACTTAGAAAATGTGAATAGTAACGTTTGTATGTGAAAATTCGTCTACATTTTGACGTACAAAGTGTTACTTTCCACATTTTCTAAGTGAATTTTACATTTTCAGATTTAGAAAGAAGAGTAGGATTAAGTATGGTCATAAAGAGGAAACCAGAAGAAGAGATTTATTTGTTTATCGACAATTTCAAATGATTATTATTTAAATAATTTAGTTATTTCCTCTTCGTTGTGTACAAATCCTGCGGTAATATCCAGTGGACTACTGATTCTAAAATTGTTCTTAGCCGACTTTGTCAAATCTAAATATACTTTTTGAATGAAATCAGAGTGTACACTCGTTTAACCAGATGTCAACAGCATTAAGAAGAAGCCCGCATTATTTTGCTGAGACAGCAGGATTGGTTAGGAATATTAAAGATGAGAGAATGAACTTGGCTTACGACGTGAGAATTTTATTAAGTCTGTGAAATGGCGTTTTTAGGTTAAAATTAAACATTTTTAATAAAAGTTAGCTTTTTTCAAATCAGCAAATTGTCACAACACCGGATCATCGATTTGGATGAAACTTTGAAAATCCCATGAGTTTTTGTTCAACAGACCCAACTTAAAAACACTGTAGATACTATCTGCTAAATAAAGCTCCATGAAATTAAACTAAATCTAGTCTCTTTTATTATTCGGTACTAGAGAATTCTAAAGTTACATCCAAATCGATGATACAGGGGTGCGACACTCTCCTGGTAAGCGAATTCTGATGGAGATCCCAGAAGATCTCAGCCTAATAAGCCAATTGGTCCGAATTAAAAAAAAAAACAAAATAAAGTTTGTTAATCTTAGCATCGAGACACAAAAGGCCAAACCGTAACCGGTCTAAGTATCCTACATACGAGAATAAACGTTTCATAAACTTGTCAACCCAAAGTTAACCCACGACAATCCGTTACAATGGCTTAATTTTAGCCAGTCTCATGGACGGCAGGCGAAGGGTCCGCTCGGCCTCTTCGCGCTCTCCCGGGTATTTCCATCCCCGAAAAGCCACGCGACTTTCGCCCTCCCCCTGGCCACAAAGGCGGGACGCGATAAGAGGCGCGCGATCGAAAAAGGCGAGAGAGTAGGCGCGACGGATGGACGGAGTGAGGCCGACACGCGTCCCCGTCGCGACAAGTTCGCGCGCCGTTTATATAAAGCGAAAAGTAGCGAAAGGGAGGGGGGAGGGAGATAGACGCGGCGTTGCGCGGAGGAAACCCGAGAGACTCGGCGGAAATAGCTTTGGCACGGGCCCGCATTGTTCCGACGTCGCGCCGCCGTTACGTCCCTCAGCGGGAGGCTCATATTTACCGAAAAGCGCGGATCGTTCGCTCGCTCACCTCCTCGCACTCTTGCGTTATCTGCGGCTCATGTTTTGTTTTTTTTTTTTTTTTTTTTTTTTTTTTTTTTGTATATATGCGTTGCCGATGGATTGGGCTTGAGTATTTCTTTCATTGACATGACTCCTGGGTGAGGATAGTAGTTTTCGATACAAGTGCGAAAAAGTTGATTCTCGGAAGAGTGTGAGTTTAGCGCCCCAGCAAAGTGAGGCGAGAATCAATTTTCACACGTGTATCGAACAATATTTTATGCAACGACAGAGGAAAAGGCCGTTTTTGCACGCGCAAGCGTGCGTAAAGGGACCTTTCTACAGGCCGTGCACAAAAATACGACTTTGCGCTCGCTCGCTCAAAATCAGCTGTGCAAAATCGTACCTTGCACCGTTGTGTCGAAAAATACGGAAGTGTTTTTAACCTCGTGTGACCTTTTCAACGTCACACAAAGCTAAAAATCACATTCTCGCGCTAGTATCGAAATGTACTATTTACGCACAGAGTTGCATAACGTTGTGTTTTAGATTCATTGTGAACCTTTTCCCTAGTAAAAATTTGAAAGGGTAGTCAAGTTTTTAATAGGTAAAATAACTAGCTTATTTGTGCCCATGCGCTTTTTCGCCCATTGTATGACTAGCTACTAGAATGGGTGAACCTAACCTCAAAATATTTCAACTCTTTTCAACAATTTAACACTTAGATTAAAAGGTTGACTCATAAACGAACAAGATCAAAATTAAGTAATTTTTGTATATTAAAAATAGTTTCCAACTCATTCTGGTAACTAGTCATAAAATGGGCGAAAAAACGTTTCATTAATAGGTATAAATAAACTAGTTTTTTTATCTTGGTTGCCCCTTTCAAATTTTTGCCAGGTTTTATTCTGGTGGAAAATAAAGTATCTTATAAGTACCAATCCTCTCTTAAAAAAAGGATGGCAGGATGTTTTGAAGTATTTTAAAACGCGATTTAATTGGAACATGGGCATATCCTGTTAAATGACGTTGAATTTAAAAAACTAACCTCAAAAAATGTAAATACGATTTTTAAGAAATGGGCGCACGAAACGCGATGGATTTTGTTAGTCTTTATTTTTATAAAGACTAGGTAATATTTTTATTACCTTGGTCATAAATATTAAACACGTGTCTCGGAATTTTATTGAATAATGGAGTGTAGTAACGAAAACGGGAAATTTTTTAAATAGTTTAGAAGAATTTGCATTTGCGAAAATGTTAATTACTGAAACATTAAAAGTCAAACAAGTACGAACAAAAAATGAAAATAAAATAGAACGTAAAAGCTGCAATTTGAGATTTATCGGATTAAAAAATCTTTATTAATTCACAAGTTAAGTATAATTAAAAAACGATAAAACTATTGTACGAAACAATGAATCTCTAATTAAATTGTTAATAATTTTTAATGAGTTTTCAGTAGTACGACTTGAAGTATCTATGAAATACTCTATTCCAAAAAATTTCAGATAATTGGATATCGATAAAAGTAATATTATTATAATTAATGCAGTGCCATGAAAATAATAATAAATATATAATAAATTTTATAATGAAGAATCAGACATTTATTAAAATTTAAGATAATATTTAGATAGTAATATAATATTTTCGCATTAAGGATCATGACCAGTTAATTTTTCAATAACTAAATAAATAAACCGAAAACTCGGAGGCAGATAAAATTCCAGTACATTTATATATGTAATAAAATACTCTCTCAGCAATCTTAACCAACTGCAATATTTCGAAAATTAAATCTATTATCCAGTTCAGCGCTTCGCTGAAGTACCCCTTTAACAAAAAAAATAAAATAAAAAACATTTATGCTTTTTCATGCGAAACCTTTTCGCCGCGCGTGTTTTGTGTGCGAATTTGTTATTTTCTTTGTACTTGCTCGTTTTTCACCATCCGCACACAGGTCGGCCGCTTCTTTCCTTTTTTTTCCCAGCCCAGCGTTTTCATTCCGCCGCTATTCTCACCGGAGCGCTTTATCAAATCACGATTGCGTGACGCTTTTTTTTGCGCCTCTCAAAGTCGCCGTTGATTTCGCATGCGAAATTCAGAGCGACTTATTTCCTCCTCACCTTTTTTTTATCTCCACTTTCAGATAGGATCGCTTTATTTCACGGTATTCGACCGGCGTTACTCTTTCCTTTTCAAAGATTCACTCGGCTATATGTATGTATATCCCCCGATGGAGCCTTTGTCGCTCCTTTAATTGCTAACGAGGTTATACGTACATGCCATTGTTGTTTATCGCCAACACGTATCGCTTTCACACCCCACGCAATTCCGAGAACTCGATTAAAGGAAGGCTCGAAATTTCGCACGCAACGCCTAGTGTCTTTCGAATATTTTCGAGGGAATACAAATTTCGTTCCGCGAATCAAAAAGGCAAATTTTAAAATTAAGATTCTGCTAAACGAGTGCTTTAATTATTGCTTTTATGAGCACTTACGGATGCGAAATTTCAATGACTGATCGGCATAAAAGAAGACTTCGCCAGTGAACTCACCTGCAACAGAAAATAATTAATGTTATTATAATTACTGAGTAGAATTTTATATTGATAATTTAGTTTAGTCAATAGATTAGAATTTGAGCACAATAGTATTGTAAAATTTCATAGATGTATAGTAAATCTTATTATAAAATATAGTAGTTTTTTTTCAGAATATGTAAATCTTATTCATAACTACTCTCTCAATTTCTCTGAGTGTATGATTTCTCCGCGGATCTGAGCGCAGGAATCTGCCGATATTTGAAAATTCTGACTGAATTCGACCGAGGATCTCTGCAAGAATTTTACCAGGGATAGCAATATAGAAATTGCAGGAAATATTTTAGTATTATAAGTAAAGACGATTTTCTTAATATTTAATAAATAGATTTTATTTTGTAAGACGCGATCTCATATACGACAACCCGACAATTGTATATATCGACTGACTTCTACGGTGGTCCGAAGGTCGAACTATTGAAATAGTCATCCCTTGATCGGCTACTTGGAAATGTTTATAAAATATCCCCAGGTGAGATCTCACGTGATCTCGTGTCAAAATCTCATGTTACTTTTTAAATTAATTAAAGTAGCACTACAGCTATAATCCTTAAATACTTATCATACTTAATTTTAAGTGTGCCTTTTGGTGTTAACATCCTGATAGTTCATCAGAAAATACATATTTGGAAACTATATGCATTCATTTTTGCATTTTACCTTCCGGAAAAATGCAAAAATTGCCATAAAACGTTTCAAAATATGTGTTTTCCAATGTATCATCAGGATGGTAACACCTTAAGGCACACTTAAACTTAACGAAGATAAGTATTTAAGGATGGTGAGATCCCACACAAGATTTTTCAATGGGGTGACCAATGCTGCTTAACTCTTCACGCTTTTCAGTTCGTCGATGGCCAGTGAATGTTGAAAATTTGAAAGCAAACTGTTTAAGGTGTACCAGTACGTTACATTATTGATACAAATATTAAGCTAAAATATGTCCATAATTATACAATTCTTCTTATAAGTAAACGATTAAATCTTGCACTTTGATTGAGTTTTGAGGTTAAGTTGTAGGATACATCATGTATACTTGGGTATGTAATACATGTATTATACACATGAGTGTTTTATCCTAACCTTAAATTTATAAAGGAAAACAGTCGATGGCGAACGTTGGTGAACCGCTGCTCAATTGCGACAGTATGTACTGGCCAAATCGTTTGCCGAGCATTGGTGAATAGGCCATTTTGATTGGTTTATTTTCTACCATGGATGCGCCAGTGTAAGTTAGGTCCTGACGTCAATCGCTTTTATGGTACACGGAGAGACTCTTAGGGCAACCGGTGTACAAAATAGTTAGGTCCCCTAAACGCCTTTCGGTGAGCGATGCGACAACTTGGGAGCTCTGCTGCACCAAAAAAGGATGGAAGCGAAACCACAGTAGCGCCACCGTCGTGTGAAAATGGACTTAAAATTTTTAATTTTAAATTTGGTACGGCAGGAGCCGTATTCGGTAAACTGTATGTGGTATTTCTTTGCGGTTATGGTCCACAAATTTGTTTGTCGTTGACATAGTTTGTGGTGTGTTTTTGACGATGAATTGTGACTGTCATGAGACCAACACACGCAGAAGAGGAGCTCTCATGACAGTCACAATTCATAGTCAAAGACACACCACAAACTACGTCAACGACAAACGAATTTGTGGACCATAACCACAAAGAAATACCACAATCAGCTTACAGAATACAGCGGCAGCGGTCCCAAATTGCAATAGAGGGCCACTCCAAAAGACGCTGTTAACCTACGGGTCTCCGTATAGTATTGGGAACCAAGATAAAATATATGTCATATGACACACTATTACTATATATATGATCAGCTGACAACATGGCGGTGGCTAAGGAGAGAATTAACACAGATGTAATAGGAAGTTTTATCAAAAATTGAAGAAAAATGTCAGTTGGGATGCGTTTTTCCCCTCGTAAGTGCACAAATTGCCAAGTAAGATGTTGTGTGTTCAATATTGTAATAGTAGTTAGTTGAAAAATCCAGACGTACGTTTTTATAAATTTCCAAAAGCAAACAGTGGGTTTGTTATGGTTGAGAATACACTTTGAACTTAACCTCACTTCACTATTATGGTTGAGAATGCACTTTGAACTTAACCTCACTTCACTATTAGCAAGTACATTTTTTCTACAAGAATGAATGTGATTTGCGTCAATGATTCTATAACCTTCTTTATAATTTCTATTTTTTTCATTTATTTCACCCAACGGCAATTTTCGTCGTTTTTTAACAACATTTCTTATTAAATAGCTGGACTGGACCTATGTTTCAATGTTAAAAGCTCTCCTTAGACGCCGCCATGTTGTCAGCTGATAATATATATAGTAATAGTATGTCATATGACATATATTTTATCTCGGTTCCCAAAAGTTTCTATGAATTTACTGACACGCACAGACTGCCAATAGAATTTTTCTCACACAATATTTAATTTTGCAACTTTTCGCGCGATAAAAAATAAAGCGCGCAAACAAAAACAATGGCTAATCCCGCTAAAGGGCTTAAATGCCGCTCTGGCATTTCGGACGGAACGAAGGGGTGGGGGCGGGTGGCAATATAGCCCATCGAGAAACGGCTAACGAATCTCTCGAAAGTGGCCGATGCAACTCTGTCAAAAATTCCGCGCTCGTGCTCGCGCGCGATTCGTGGGAATGCGCCGTTTATTTATAAGCGCGCCGCGATTACGAGCCGCTGAGTGCTGTACTTAGCCGCACTCCTACACTCGGGAGAGCCCCTCGTGCTCGACTCGCCAAAGCGTATAATATCGCCGCGCGTTCCACTCCCAATGAAATGTGCGAAAATACGCGTACGCACGAGTATGTTCCGGGGGACCGCTGCGCGCACGGTCCATTCGTTTTTGAATTCTGGAGTTTCGACGATTTTACCTGCGCGAAAGTTATTGCAAGTTTCTGCTTTGCAGATTATGATTGTTTCGTTTTTCTTTTTGTAATTTTCCTTTTTACGAAACAATGACAGAATGACGGAATTTTATAAAGTATAAAAGTTATTTGATTGGTTAATGTGCAAATAAATTTGCGGTTAATAAATTAATTATTCACAATAGGCACCTATGAATCATCAACCATATGTTGGTTAGAAATTAATTGAGAATCTGATGAGAATTGATTCACTTCTTTATAAAAGGATGACTACAAATGTCGCGAAATATTTAAAGAACAAATTTGATTAATCAATAATAAATTAATTATTAACCAGACATTGTCAAATAAACCATGTGTTGGTTAGAAATTAATTGAGAATCTGATGAGAATATTTAGATCCGAATGATCGCATTCATTTTTTTATGATTCACTTCTTTATAAAAGGATGACTATAAATGTCGTGAAATATTTAAAGAAGAAATTTGATTAATCGATAATAAATTAATTATTAACCAGACATTGTCACATCAACCATACGTTGGTTAGAAATTAATTGAGAATCTGATGAGAATCTTTAGATCCGAATGATCGCATTCATTTTTTAATGATTTCCTTTTTAATAAATTAATTGTTAACCAGACACTGTCACATCAACCATATGTTGATCAGAAATTAATTGAGAATCGGGTGAGAATCATCACATTTCAGTGCTAATTGGTTTAAACCATATTTACGTATTAATTGGTTGAAATTTAGTATTAAGAAATATTTTCATTCTTCCACGGTAAATTGAAAAAAAAAAAATATTCAGCGTGTTCACAGCATTATGCCTTCATTCACAGAGTCTAAAATACCGTCAGTGTAATAACACAAAATAACTGACTCATTTTACTTTCGAAATAACCTAGAGCTAAATATCATATATGTGTTCCATCGTGTAAAAAGTTGATTATATGCGGCAACGGAAAAACATGAAAGGCACATGACTAGTTGGATAGTTTCATTCTTAATAATAAATCTGAATGTTAAATTGTAAATTATTATACAACGATTAAAATAAAAATACAATTTATTTTAAAATTTCAATAGCGTAACAATTAAATGCGTCTGCAAAATTCGAGAGTGAATATCATATTACATTGCAAATGACATTGCAGATGCTGGACGCAGTAAATTTATCGCAAAATGATGCACTCGCAGCATATTTATCGCATGAAATTAAAATTAGCAGTTTCTGACTACTACCCACCTTTTCCGTCGTGATATTTCGACTTCGAACAAACGGATTTCATAAAATCTGTGACTAATTCCCGACAAAAGATCATGTGACTCCATTTATTTTATTTTCAAAATGAAATTTGAGCTGTTAGTATTTCTTTGTTTTTATTATCGTTTGGATATTAAAAAAAGCGAAACCAATGTCTGGTAGAAAATTAACGATCTTTTCTGAACGGTTCATTGAAACCGTTCATTATCAATTATTGATTAGTCATTTAACCACATGGTCAGAAATTAATTGAGAATCTGGTGAAAATCTGATGATTATGCGAATGGATCTAGCTTACTACATTCACCATCATAAAAACATAACATTCAAACATCGTTGCTCCATCATAAAAACTGAACCAACAAACTGCAGTTACTCTATTTTCATTAGAAAGTTGATAATTTTGGTTAGAATTTTAGAACCATGAATTGACCAGTTACCAGAAAATTAATCATATTCTAATCAATACCTGGTTAAGTTTCCAGCATAGTCAAAGCTTTTTTTATAACCAACACCGAAGCATTAGGAATGTATACTTTGTAGAATGTATGTCAACGTATACTTTGTGGACGAGCAAGAAGTATTTATTCGGATATACTTAATATCCGAGAGTGGGAATTAACTTAGGCACGATTGGCAGAGGATACCTCGGCAAACTCTTGCTCCTGCGCTCCTCCGTAATCCGATTTCGCGTTATATTCCGCTAAGTACAATCAAATATGTACACGGCTCTGGCCATCGTTTGTCTTATGCACGTCGCATTGGATTGGAACTCCGGACTTTTGCACTCGAGTTAATGAAATGACGGCATCTCAACTTTCTTGCTAAATATGCGAAATAGGATATTTTATTTCTACATTTTACACGAGGAATTGTAAATTAACGGTAAAACGAGAGGGTAATCAGAAGGCTATGTTAAAGCGACAGCGATACGATTTCGCGTCGCTGCCTGTTAAACAAAAACATTATGTTAATTTATAAGCATTTCATGACATTTGTAACCTTTGCAATTAACCGAAAATACAATGCGTTAGCTTTATATACTGCATTTGCATTGTTTACTCCTTTTTCATTTCGGGAATAATATTTCAAATTGTTCACATTGCCGTAATCTAGTTGGGGTACGACTCGTAATTTGAGCTGCTGATAGGTCAATTTAAAAAAATTTAATTGAAAAATGCATCTACTATAATTTTGCAATATAAAATGGAGAGTTAAATTTTGTATATTTTAAGTTTGTGTTAAGACCCTAATAAAAATGTAACTACTTTTTCCTGACCATTTCATGAACTATTGGCCAAAAAGATTACGGTTAATGAAATCTTGTACGTAGTGTGTCTTCTAATTTCAAACCAGTGTAATTTAATTTTATAGTAATTTTTCTTTATTCCCATCGTATTTTAAAACAACTTTTCTAGAAAGAAAATTAAATGTAGAACGAATGTAACTGACTTTTCATTGATATTGATAAACAAATTTAGACGGTTTTCCTGAACCAATCTATTATGTCAAAAATCAAATCGTTTTAATTTGATTTATAAAAAATTAACTATTTGATTTGCCAACTTTGATTCATATTTGTTTATGGTTAAATCAACACTATTTAAATAAACAATAATACATTGCTTTGTTCGACTTACGATTCTAGGAAGCGTCTATTACAATGAATGAAAAAAGTTTCAAAGGGAAATTGTTTGCCATGTACATTAGTTAATTAGATATTCTATATAATATAAATAAATAATAATTAAAACATCTCAAATTAGAAGAAAATAAATTATTCTGGAGATGGTACCTTCTACGACGTTCGTTTCTAATAAGTATAGCTCCTCTTATAATACTCATTTGAAATCGCTCCTTTTGTGAGGCTCATTTATATTACCTCCTTTTAGAAGGCTTGTCTGAAACGTATCCTTCTTAGGCCTTGAATGGCAAAATGGAGTATGAAATTAGGAATATGTTCTTTACGGCCTTATTCCTCACTCTAACACATGTATTAAAATATAACACTGAGAATAAAGAGCTAATTCTTTATTCTTATTCCTTATTCCGTATTCCATTTCATGAGCTCTTCATTTCCAGACGACATTGTGTACTTTGTATTGATCTTACGTAGGGGCCTTTACATTGAAGAAGGAATGACAGAAACAGTGATAAATGTGGAAGAACAAGGAGGAATATAAGGACCTTATGCCATTCCTCGATCCTTCTTCGAAACCTCTGGTGGAAAATTAATCAGAAATTTAACTGTATACGATTAATTTCCTGGTGATTGTTCAACTAATGGTTGAAATTTTGACCAAAAATCTTATGTCACGCTGATAATTTTTGATGGTAGATCGCTATAGCATTGTTTGTGATGGGTTATTTGGCTGATCTTACGTAAGGACCTTTACATTGAAGAATAAATGACAGAAACAGTGATAAATATGGTAGAACAAGGAGGAATATAAGGACCTTAAGCCATTCCTCGATCCTTCTTCGAAACCTCTGGTGGAAAATTAATCAGAAATTTAACTGTATACGATTAATTTCCTGGTGATTGTTCAACTAATGGTTGAAATTTTGACCAAAAATCTTATGTCACGCTGATAATTTTTGATGGTAGATCGCTATAGCATTGTTTGTGATGGGTTATTTGGCTGATCTTACGTAAGGACCTTTACATTGAAGAATAAATGACAGAAACAGTGATAAATATGGTAGAACAAGGAGGAATATAAGGACCTTAAGCCATTCCTCGATCCTTCTTCGAAACCTCTGGTGGAAAATTAATCAGAAATTTAACTGAATATGATTAATTTCTTGGTGATTAGTCAACTAATGGTTGAAATTTTGACCAAAAATCTTATGTCACGGTGATAGTTTCTGATGGTAGATCGCTATAGCATTGTTTGTAATGGGTTGCAACCAAGTTTTCAGTCAATCACTGACTAATATATACTTAAATGTTTTATCAATGATTTCTGAACCAGTCAGAAAAGACGATCGAAGGGTATACAATTCTATACTATTCGACGACACAAGATGATCAAAAAGTATGGTCATACTATTTGATGACCAAGTGATTACGGTCAACCAATCTAATTAGTCGCATCCACCCTGCAGTCATCCACGCCGTGAACCGTCACATTTACGGCGCCACGCGCTTGCCAAGTATCGTACTTTACAGCGATAATATTAGACGCGAGCGAAATAAAAGAGTGAAGCAATAAAGGGGGAACGAAACGGCGACGACGAAAGGAATAGCACGAGCGAGCGGCGTATATCCGGTCCCATGAAAAATTCGGCGCTCGGTTCTTATTAAATTTTTCAGAGGTGAGAAGAGTGGGAGCACGGTCCGTAAATCAAGCGACCGGAGGCTCGTTGAGCGCGCAGTCGCGGCCAATCGCGGGCCAAATTGTCGAGTTCCGTGAAACTCGCCGTTCGGCGGGCGTCCGCTCACTCCCCGCGGATGAAATAACGATATAATATTTTTTTTTTACAAGCGCTCGGTCACGTCATTCCGGCCACGCGATGATTAATCGGGTGGGAAGGGGGAGGCTTTATCGTGGCCTGTTGGCTGATTTTCCAAAGGCTGTTTACCCTTTCCCCCGCATTACGAGTTCAATTATTTGTTCGGGGCGATACATTTAATTATAACGGAGGACGAAGTAATGTATATTTACTACGTCATTATATTGCTACAATTTAATTTACTCGTTAAATTATGGCTGACCAGTAATTTAATAAATTAACATTTACGGGTGAGTATTTTAAAGTATATTTGTATATTTGGGCATTCTCGTTTGAGAAATTATCTTTATTAGTTAAATTAGTCAAGCTGTGATTTATGCAGAGGGGAGAGGAGGGTATAATGGGTCACGAAATAAAATGAAGCAGCGGAATGTAATGGATCTATCCGAGAATGAACGATTTGCAATGAAAATTTTATTTTATTTATTTATTTATTTAAACAATTAGACAGGGTAAAAAGTCTTTTACAAAATAACATATACAAAAATTAAAATTAACTTAAAACTAAATAAGAGAATTGAAAATTATAGAAGTGAGGGGGAACAGTGCAATTCTAAAATTAAATCTTAAAATAAAACAAAAAATAAAAGAAACTAAAATTTAGTAGTGTAGGAGTGCAATGCATTCTTGAAGGCTCCTACAGCCTATAGTATCGATACTGGTCAATTTCAGCAGTAAGAGTATTCCAGAGTTTTCAAGAATTGCCAGAAAATTCTGTAGATTTTCAAGAATTTCCAGACAATTCTGAAGATTTTCATGAATTTTCAGAAGACAATTCTGAAGATCTCTAAGGATTTCCTAAAAAATGTTATTTTTCCTTGCATGTCGCTCCAAAGTTGAATAACAAAAAAGAAACACTTGCAAAAAAAAAAATTTTTTCTAACTTGTATGAAAAATTGATTTTCTTTCATTTTGAAAAACAATTTTAAAGAATACCAAATGTAATTAAAATTAGGAAGAGTATATAAGGAAAGCATATTTCGTGCATGGATAATTTACTGCACATTAATTTTTCTACGCCTAACTAAGGGCCGTACAACAAAACTTTTCAACAATTTTTTTTTCTCAAAACACCCCTGTCAAGGCAAGATTGTATTTTCTTGACTTCCATTAAAACGAAGTAAATCGTCTTCTGCCATAATTGAGAACATCAAAGTAAATCCACTTACAAAGCTATCAGAATAATAATTCCTTAAGAGATTAAAAAGAAAGAAGGGTAATTCTGATAAAACACAGCAAAGGCCGTCCCCCCACCGTCTTATTTGCCTTCGCAGGGCGCGCTCGCTTTCGCGCGAGCGTGAAATCCCGTAAAGAGCGCGACGCCGGCGTTGATCCAACATCAACCGTCAGCTTTGACGCCGAGCTCTTTAACCCCGGACAATGCTCCCTCGCTCGCGCATCGAAAAGAGAGAGAGAGAGAGAGAGAAAGAGAAAGAAAAAGAGAGAAGAGAGAGAGAGAGAGAGAGAGAGAACGGGGACGGGCTGGATGAAAAAAAATGAGCATCAAGCCTCTCGCCGGCGTAAAAATTTCAAAGCGTTTAATGAAGGTATAACGCGATTCGAGGGCTCAAAGCGAGGCTGTAATGCGAATCCGAAGCGGGGGCTCCACAGGTGGGAAATGAAAGTGCCAGGCAAGAACGCGAGCGCCTCTCGTCGGAAAATCCGGAGCTGGCGCGCGTGTTCTCCGGAGCGGGAGACTTTGTCAAGCTTCGGTGGGGCGGCGCGCGGGTGGGAGGCCCCCCCCCCCCCAAGTTCGCCGGCGCGAAATGAACATTCGTGATCGATTCGGCCGATAGTGCGGCTGAGCTTGCGCCGCGCGCTCAGCGTCGTAATTAATGGCTTTTATCTGTTGAGCCGACGAGCATTTATCATTCGCTGCGAAGAAGTCAAACAAGGAGTCTGCGGTCGGCTTCCACCGAGTTTCAGCTTCTCTATGTGTCTATCTCTCTCTCTTTCTAGCTGTCTCTTTTGCTTCCTCCTCGAGGAAGCTTTGTAATAGTGATTTTTGAAGTTTTTATAAAAACATTCTAGAAATGTTTTTTGAGGTGTTTGGAAGCGAAATACAGTATTTTCGGAAAATGTCGGTGCGGATGTATGTGTGTGTGTATGAACAATTGATGTTTTCTCCTTTTTAATTTTAAGATTCTTTTATAATCTAAGAAAAAAATAGAGTAGTTCCCCTCTTAAAAAAATTATGAACCTAAAAGTGAAGAAGTAAGATCTTCTTAATTTGATTGGTATCTATAAAGATCAGAAATGTTGAAATATTTAAGAGAAAAGGGAGCAAAATAAACTGATAAGCCTAAAAATGAAGAAGACAGTACTTCTTAATTTCACTGGATTAATATACTGGCTAAAAGTGAAGAAGTAAGATCTTCTTAATTTGATTGGTATCTAAAAGGATCAGAAATGTTGAAACATTTAAGAGAAAAGGGAGCAAAATAAACTGATAAGCCTAAAAGTGAAGAAGACAGTACTTCTTAATTTCATTGGATTTGTCGGTGATCACTTGGTTAGTCGTTCGACTTTGCCTATGTATAAGCCTGCAACTGATGTCAAACTTCAAAAGTAAAAAACAAATTGCACTAAAAACATGTCAGTAGAGTATGTCGAGGACCTATAAATAAGTCAAAATTTGACAACGATGTACTTAATCTCTTAACGCGCTGGAAGAGGGAATTGATTTTTTTTTGCAACGATTGTTCTAATATTCAATCATTCTGGGAAGCGAAACAAAGCTACAGTATACAAGTGAATTTGCCGAATGCGAGAGTAACGCATTCGATCGCGGCATGCGGAGCGTATAACTGTTTGTTTTACCGCCATAAATGATCAAAGGATAATACAGTCAAGTAACTCAATAAAAGGGCTTAATAAATCCCGGTATTACGTGCAATAGCTGCAGCGCATGCCTATCTTTTGTGCCGTGAAGCTGGTTCTTTTGCGCACCAGAAACGTTAATCTCTCGAACGAAATTGACTCTTTTATTAACTTAAATTTGCGTAAAAATATTTAAAAAATGTTGACTGAAATTATATTAACTGTAAAAATAAATAATTGAAATTTGACTAAAATAAGTGAATATTCACTTATTCTAGTGAAATTTCACTTATTCATTTTTAGAGACATAATTTTAGTGCTTTTTCTCCCGCGTCGGAGTAAATAAAGCATCACAACAGCATGTTAAAATAAACATTAAATTCGTTGATGATCCTGATGAAATTATTAGATTAAAGCTTCGCAACATCATATTTATTCATTTATTTATTTATTTAACAATATACGGGCAATTTTGTTCTAAAGATATGCAAATATATAATAACATTTCAAAGCTTAAAATATAAAATCAAATAAAGTACAACGGTATTTATAAAAAAATCAAAAGATTTAGCCATCTGACATAATTGGCAAGTATAAATTAATATCTAACAGTGAAAGATTTGTCTAAAAGAGACTTTGTGGAAACGTATGTCATGATCATCGCTTCCTACGAAGACTAATAGATTTCAAAAAAGACCTATTTTTATTTGTTCTTTTGGAAGCTCTGGAGTAAACTAAACTCTTTCAAAACCTGATAAAGTTAGGGTATCATACGAATGATACCTCGAATTTATCAGGTTTTAAAAGAGTTTACTTTACCCCAGAGCTTCAAAAAAGGAAAATTAAAATAGGTCTTTTTTGAAAACTACTAGTCTTACGTAGGAAGCGACGATATCATCTTTTCCTCTTAGATACACTGAGAGAAATGTCTAGTAAAAATTGCTGTACTTCTAGTAAAAATTAATATATACTGTATGGGAAAGTGATCACAGACTGGCATTATGAAAAAAATACTATTCTATATAGTAAAATTTACGATATATTCAATAAAAATTACAATATACTGTTTACTATATTTTTGGAAAATTTTACTATAAAGTATGGTAATTTTTTTCATAATGTCAGTCTGCGACCACTTTCACATACAGTATAGTATTTTTTTATACTATAGACATATCGCTCAGTGTAGGATTCTTATTACTCATTTGTACGACATATTATGTATATATTAATAATTAAGAGCTAGATGTCACTATTTCATCTTTTCACGTGAACAAATTAAAAGATGGAGCTATACCCAATTATTTTATTACTGATTGCACATCCTCTAACTTTTTTACTCGCTCTCTTATCAAATTTACCCATAAAAAAAAATCTTTTTAAATTTTTTCCAACTTTTTATTACTTTTTTCTTTTTTTTTATACGCGCAGCCGTCCATTACATAAAAGGGGAACGATTTGGAGCAGAGCTTTGAAGTGTGTGCGAGCTTGCATATCGCGAAAGCTCTAGCTCAATGGCGGGATTTTCGCGTTTTAACTGTGCTCGGACGCGGATGTCAGAGCGAAAAGATTAACATCGGTTCACGAGCGAAAAGCTCCTGCGCTCCGAATGAATACGTTTTATTGTTTATTTATGTGTTTATTTGCTCACATGTTTATTTAGGGATTATTTTCTTGATTAATTTATGTTGCGCTGCGTCGCGCTGCTTTAAAATTATTCTTTTTTTTTTGCAAAATATTTTCTTTCACTAATTTCGACGTGACAATGATATACTTTTTGTTTCAAGTGAAATATGTTCTTCCCCTTTTTTCTGACGTGAAAAACTAAATCAGCTTAAAGTAAAGTAGTTAACGAAAACAGCGATCAATGGCATGATATACAACGAATCAGATTTTTTATTTATAAACGAAATATAAATTCACAAGATTTAATAGTACTATGGGCTATGCTCTTTGACAGGATTCGTATATCAAGATTAAAATTAATTAAAATTGTAGTGAACAATAAAGGTATTTTCAGATTGTTTTTTTAAATCATTTGCTACTATAAAGCCTTAAACAAATCTATAAAATTATTATTGTTTACTCGCATCCTCATGAAAAGTGCGAATTTATTATGGATATACAGCCAAAAGACTCTTGTCATATCTGGACTAATTTAAGCAGTTAAACAAAATACATTTTTTTCAAACTTACTAAGGTAACTTTAACAAAAAAAAAGAAGCTTCAAAAAATCTTACAGTCCCCACCGATATTTTTCCGCTTTAAGACCGTGAGGACATTCCTCGACTAAAAACACATCCCTCCACTAAAAAAAGTCGAGCTGTCAATGTACGCTTCGAAGGGTAAGATAAGTTTGCCTCCGCGATCTTCACGAAATCGCATTATATCGAGCGACGTTTTCACATCCTGTCGAATGTCATGAATTTTATAGGTCACGGTGAGAATTTGTCGAATCCTTTTCGGATTAAGAAGATCGATGGCAAGAAGATTAAGTTATCTTGCAGAATCGGAGGTTTCTAAATGCTGAATTTAAACGACATCATAGTAAGAACATAAATTTAAGAAAAAGAAATTTTTTTTCGGCTTCGATATTGTTAAGGGGGCCAGCCTGAGTTAATTTCACTAAAAAACAATTTCTTATTTAAGAACTGTAAAAATTTTATTTTAAATTTTTAATAAT
>JAWWEP010012882.1:0-19443 GCA_035582995.1 Sycophila quercilanae | reverse complement strand
TTATTTATATTATTGTTTATGCGATAACCTCTAAACCGAATCTCCGCGCGCGAAGCGCGCGCCTGATCTAGTTTTATAAAAAAATGGTGGTTAAACCTTATTGTTATTGCATTAAAAGTTTTGAAAAAAAAATTTGTATTCACATACAAAATTTTTGTATTCATAATTTATAACATTTTTGTTCGTATAAAACAAGTTGTTCTGTATTTTAAGTAAATCAGTCGCATATTAACAAAGTTTCAATGAAATGTGACAACGTCTTAATTGCTTTGCTATTCTCGTCTTCGTGATCGCGTAATTTTTCTTTTACGTCAGAGTGCCCATTTTTCTTTTTTTTCCAATCATAACGCCCTGCGATTGCAGTGGCTAGGAACGAAATTGCAAATAATTCAAGGCGCCCGCGTCAGTCTTTTCGCGTGCTCTTCGGCAGCGGCGAGTACGCGCAAGTCGAATCGTTAATCGAATTTTCGCGGCGAGAAATAAGGCGCTACTGAAATTGGCACAATTTAAATGCGGAGGCGCAACAGGAAGCAGAATGAAAAGATTTCCTTATTACAGCTGAAGACTTCTGGAAAATTCCATTCGCTGACGGGCTTACCCTTGCGGTAAATGCCTTCCGATGGTTGGTCCGAGTTACACGCTGGAGCACTGACAATGAGTTATTTTTATGACTTCTTTTAACTTTTATTTTAAGCAGTATAAATGTTGAGAAAAAAATTTTTTAGTTAAATTAGTGTTATTTTTTCTTAAAAATTAAAGAATTTATTTCTGTTTGAACTAGATACAATAAAAAAATTTTAATAAAAACGAAGGAGAAAATACATTTCTTTACCATAACATTTTTTCCGATTACAACTGCAATATTAGCAGATACGTGGCATCATTTCTAGCAATAGTACTTTTTTGCATATCTCTTGTCGGCCTTTTATGCATGACCTATTAAACTGATTTTAGTAAAAAATCAATGAGATGCAGCTTTGTCTTTTCTACTCTCTTGAGTTTTCCATTTTTCTCGTTCGCTTACTTTTTCTTTTTTTGTATCACTTTAATATTTCAATAATAAATTTCTAATAATATATATTTCAAGAATCTTTATATAACAAAAGGCGAATTCTTAAAATCCAATTAATGCGCTAAATTAATTACCTTCAAAATATTTCGGTATATACTAAGGAAAAATAGTTAATGAAAGTTGAGTTGATTAAGTTGTTTGAAAATTGGAGTAAATGTTGTTCTGAAGTTCGATATAATCGAGTTCAATTTTGTTTCGGCTAGTTTTCGACAACAAACTATCAGCCTCCGATACTACCGTAATATGGAATCCGATAGTCAAACGATGGAGTGAGAGACAGAGAGAGAGGGGTATCTTGAAATTTAACTGTTCGTCAAATTTAAACTCACAAAGTTGATTAAATTCACTAAATATTTTTCAATTCTTCGTAAACGCATTGAAAATCGCCTCTCTACGAATATACTTGGAAATTGCACTTCAAAAGATCTCTTCTCAATACCTTTAAAGCTCTTCTGACTTTGTAAAAAAAAAAAATCTATCATTTAATAAAGACCGTAAGTGAAACTTTAATGAAGTGTAGCGCACCAAGAAAGTGACATAATATCCAGAGAAACGATCGTTCCTTCATTTACTCGTCGCAGGTAAACAAGCAGCTGGCGCGTCTGGTAAGGAAAAGGTATCACCAGATCCGCGCATCCCTTTTCTCTCAAGAGAACTGGGAAACCCCCGCGTTTGATCGTCTTCGACGAGCCATTTCATTTTCGTTCCGCTAAAGGCAAACAGGAAGCTCTTTCCTCACGAATAAAGCGCCCGGCTCTCCGTCCTCGGGCTGCTTTGCGACTTTATCTCGCGCGCGGATAAAAAAAAAGGGGGCAAGAAAAAGAGATGGAAATCTCCGAGCTCACGGCGTTATTGTGTACGAGCGGCTGCCTCTGAATGGGCTTAGATTTGAAAAAGTTGACCGAGCGCGGCGACGCGCCGCTCGACCTTACGGCGAATAAGTCGCGACGAATATTCAGGCTTGAAAGACGCGCGATATATACGTACACAACTTCGCCGTAAATGGAGGCAAATTTTTTTTTCTTTTGCCGGCAAAATGGTCTCGGTCGGTTGCTGGACTGCTATGCGTTGGTATCTGACCAACGATGATTCGCGTGAAATTTAAATGGTATTGTGCACTGAAGGAAGATCAACGATTTTTGATTTCAGTTTAAGAAATGCTTATTAAGTGAGTGAGAAATTTTTGAGAAATCGCAGCAGGATACTTAGGGATACAAACAGTTTGATCATTGGCTTCTTCTTTGGTAGAAGTTGGGAGGAAAAAAAAGAGGCATTATTTATTTAGCTTCCAAATTTTCTCGAAAATTTTTAATATACTAAAATAAATTAAATAAACTATTAAATTGTCGATTTTGCTGGGAAATGAAAAAAAGTTAATAGTAACTAGAACTTTCATATGAATATTTCATTCAATTTCTTCTCTGTAAATATTCAGATCAAATATTCAAAATAATTTTTTACACAGAATGTGAATCTGCTTTCACATTATTTGATGTCTGAGGTTGTATCACTTACAGTCCTGACGTGATGGACACTTGGCCAAAAATTGAAAAGATAATTTCGAAAACTATCAATCTCATTAATTAATACATGGTGAAAAAATTCTTATTAGTTATAATAAGAATTTTTTTACTATTAATTATAGTGCATGGCATTTGAAGGCATCTGAGGTCAGATTAGAATACAATACAAAAATGACTTTAAAAATGATTCGCAGTATTGCCCAACAAGATGACCTCTTTACTGAAAAGCCTAAATTTAGATTCTCAAAATATGGAAATCATCAACGATTTAAAAAAATTGCTATTCAGTTGTATTTATAATTGCAGCAAAGTAAAGGATTCGATGCACAACAACTGCACTGCGTTATTCATCAGTAAGTGCATCGATAAAAGCTTTTGAGAATTTGATAATTTGTTTACCCTAAGTGTACATACATTCGATTAAACGCAGTACCTAGAGGGTGAAATAATTGCATCGCTCATTCACCACCATGGCGAAAATGTAGTAGATGCAAATAAATTACACGCCTTTCGCTTGCTTTTTTTTTATCAGCGCTGCACGCGACCGAGAATTTAATTGCACGCCAAATAAATAATGAAATAAACTAATGAATGGCAAAATCACGGCGCCGAACAAACATTATGCGATTGTGCTCGTTCAAACGTTCAGATTGATTTAATGCTAATAACAGTTACGTCGCTGCAGTGTTAATTCCATCTCTCAGCCTACGGAAAAATCACAATTAACCCATAATTCCTATCAAAATACCGATGAATATCGCTGTAATAAAATCGGGTATAGATTAACTGCGGCGGTTTACAATTATCAATTTCATCGCTATTATGAAAATCAAATTGATTACTTATCGAAGAATTAAAAAAGCTTCATGTCTTTAGGCAGAGTCTATAATTGATAATTTACTACTGAAATGAATTAGTGTTTAGTAGTTCTTATATTTAGTGTTTTTTTTTTTCAATTTATTTTTGAGAGAATTAATTTATCGGAGAGATCGCATGATTTATCGCGTGGCATCCTTCTTTTTCGACAATATAATCAGGCGTATCAGGTGACGATCGGAGCAAGAGCCAACGCAAACGCGCGCCGTCCATAATCGATTACATTCCTGAAGGCACGAGCCAGCGTCCGCCAGCATAACTTCTCGTCGCTGCAGCGTTAAACGCGTCATATCGGGATTCCATTAATGCCGCTCGTTAGGTATATCAAATCCTCTTTGCACCCTTTGCCGCTGATTTGCGTAGACCTTTTGTGAAGAGCGGCGGTCGGTGCGAGAAAAAAAATTCGAAATAAAAGCTTTAGAAAAGCGAAGCCTTTCAGGCAGGGAACTTCAAAGCGCAAAAATTTAATTCCAATCGGCGAGGGTCCCGATCGATCGTTATCCACTTGCGTCTTCATCAAGGCGCGCCAACTTTTCCCAATTGAAGAAACGGCGAAATTGGATGTTTGCTCATTTAAGTTAAACAACGGCGCTACTTCGCACTTTGTTAAATGACTTTAGTCGTGGGACTTCAGTCGTAAATGACAAAATTTAAGTGAAGCTGTTAGTGAAAATGCGTAAATTGAACTTTTGCTATGAATTATCTTCAAAATTCTTGATCGAAATTTAAAGTAATACACAGGAGAAAAATGTTGCATTTAAAATTACCGTAGGATTTACTGAAGCAAAGACAAATTTGTAAAATAAAAGAAAGAATTACAATAAAATAGCAAAATATTCAGGTTAAACTTTACTGTAATTGTATTAAATTCAACTACATTTATTATAAAATTTACTATTATACCATTTTTTTTTTCGAATTTTGTACTGGCTTTAATAAAGACTATAGTATTCTTTTATGTAACATTTTTAATTCTACGTTACAAAGCCAAGCAGGCACCTGTTTGTTTTATTCTGTTGCTCCAAAATTGTACATATAAGGTGGGAAATAAGTAGACGCTTTCGTAGAAAAAAAAGTTTTATAATTAAAAAGAAAAATTCTGGACATTTAAACAATAAAATTTTAAGTTGAAGTGTAATTCAACTTTTATGATAATTAATGCGGAATTAAACTTTTATACTGTAATATTAAATTCGCATCTCTGCGAAATTCACTTCATAAATATGCTGACAATTTCGTATTATGCAGCAATATTAGTATCCGAAAGCCCTAATACATGCAAAGAACCATTAGGTTTTCCAGTTTCTTCCAGAATAACTATTTATTAAAAAAAAAAAAAAAAAATGAAAACGTGTCACTGGCTTTTACTCAAGTTGCCCGACTACACGGCTGAGCAAAGAAAATAAAAAAAAATGTCTTGCTCGTAGGAAGAGATGAAGATCACTGCACCTTTTGTGTGACATTCATCGATAGCCTTCCATAGCCTGTCGATATCGATTCTTACGCGAAGTCGCGTCGCGTCCAAGCGAGAGTAATTATACCGTCCACTCGAGACCCTCCTACCGCTCCGGCGAAAGCCTAAAGTGAGTCGAGTAAGAGACGACCAATCGTCGTTCAGTTTAAAACGGAGCATGAAAAAAATTCCCTCGAGTAGCAATATTGTTCGTTTTACTCGTTAAAACGAGTTCCGAGTTTTTGAAATGCGCACAGCGGTGCTCGCATTACATCTCCGTCTGTCGATCTACATCACTGGGAGTATTTGAATTTCGTTCGATCGGACGCTATCCCCCACTTTTTTCCTTAATTTTCATTCCATTATGCCGATCGTAAAAATACCCTCGTAACGAGGATGGTAACGATTACTTCTTGAAAATGGTTTTGGTATTTCCCAGTTTTCCTGCGCAACTCGATAACTATCCAGCGAAATTCACTGTTTTCGTATAGAGGTATTCATCGATCGTTCCGTGTCGAACAAATTTCTAAACTTTATTTTAATTTTACACTTATATTTTAAATCTGTAAAGTATCAATTTTATAATTTATTTTATAATTCATTATTGTAATTTATATACAATATGGGTATATGCCTTGCTCTCTCCTATTTATAGCGAACAGATTTTCTAATAATATTAATAAATATGAATAGAAATACATCAATTTTTAACAGATTATTAGTATTTTATATAAATGACACTCTACTGCCATTCCAAATCTCGTTATCAGAAAATAACTACCTTCTAATAATAACTGACCATTCCGCGAAGTGGGTTAAATTGCACCCACAAATTGCAGTCTTATTTGTCAATTGAATTATTTGATGCATAGCTTCCATGTAAATGAATTTCTATAATTAAATAAAAAGCGTGTACTTGTCAAATAAAAAAAAAAATAAAAGCAAGGGCGTCAGCAATATTTTTCGAGCGTGAGTCGCACTGCAGCGATATAACGAAAATGTTGACAACACTTTTTCTATGATTAATGTCAAATCAATAAAAGGCACCGTATGTATGCGATGCTTTGTATGCCGTCGTTCCACAATCGGGACCGATAAGCACAAAAACGCCGCCCAAAAGAAAAAGCACCTTTTAATGCATTTCCAATTTTGCAATAAAAATAAATAGATACGTTATTTTCACGACGAGAAAAAGATAAGTTATATGAAAAATATTTAAATGTACATGAATTTCCCTTCAGGACCAAAAGTACAAAATGATTCCCTACATTTATAAAAAAAAGAATTGTAGGTTTATAAAAATGATCAAGACGAACCAAGGAGTTTGTAATTAACTAATCCCGACGTTTCCACGCTTTATTTTGGAGCGTCCTCATCAGGGCTTTTTGTTAACTATTATTAACTCATTTGAGTTCGTCCATGGGCAAGAGCCAAGTCAAAAAACGTCTTCTGACTCCTCATCGTTCCGCTCGCAAACTTGTACTCAAATGGAAATCCAAAATAAAGCGTCGAAACGTCGGCATTAGTTAATTACAAACTCCTTGGTTCGTCTTGATCATTTTTATAAACCTACAACTCTACTACTCCCACGAACGTTCGAGTCTTCAACTATCTACAATAAAAAAAAGAATTTTTCTTATCTTATGTTTCTCAGGGTATCGTAGTAAATATGTAGGTCACCACTACATATTTTTACAATTTGGTAAGATTTGAAATGAAAAAACCTGAGACTGTTCCAGCAACCATATTGAGAAAGTTCACTTTCTTTGAGTGACGAACATCACTGAAACGAATAGAATAACGTTTCGTTATAAGCCGTGTTTCTATCAAGTTAAAATATACAAGTAGTAAGATCCCTGTATGGTCAGACGAAAGTTTTTTAAAAAAAATCTTTAATATCGATTTAAAAATTTTTGATTGAGAGAAATATTCAAACTGATATTAATAGTAAACCTATTCAAAGTTTAACATTTTAAAATTTAAATTAAAAAGACAAAGATTATAAAAAAAAAAATAAAAAAACCTTGTGACCCTTCACGTTTAATCTTTCGAATCTGTAATCTCTCAAATTCAACATTCAGTTGCCTTCATTGTTATCACTTTTTTTTTTATGAAATGTGATCATATATATTTGATATCACATGGTCGCTAAATCAACGAAGAAATAAAAAGTTTAATATTTTAGTCAAAAATAATTAACAACTAATAATTTATCACTCTAACATTAGAGCTTGAGCCCTTATAAAATTCGCGTTTTTCTCTCATCAAACGTAATACAGAATTATTTAAAGTTTCATCAAAATTTCACGTCCCTAAAATGAGTGTAAACTTTTTACTCTTTACATTTTTTAGCGTATATTAGTACCGTTTAAAAATTACGCGTTTTACCCAAAACAAAACGGTGCGTTAAGTATCTAAATGCTACTTAGCTACTATATAATGCCAACTCGACATACACTTGTCCGTATAGAGCTGACGGTCGGTGCATTAAGTGTTGACTTCGTACATGTGCGTGTGTATGTGTGTGTGTGCAAGCATGCCTCATTGTACATCCGCGCGAAATGCGAGGAATGAATTTGCACGTGGCTATCGATCGGTTTCTCTGATAATAGGACAAGCGAGCAAAATGCCGTAGGGAATTTTTTCTTTTTTTTTTTTTTTCATTATGCGCGGAGGACGCCACGGTACGTTGAATGATGCATTCGATGTATGTTACTTCTTGTATTTTGCGCGTATTTATACACCACCTTCACGACTGAGCAATTCGAGAAAAAAGAAATCACACAAGCTGTTCGTGTATGCTCCCGTGAAATGATAACGTCAGCCTGCCGAGTGACGACGGATCAAATTCGCAGTTTTCGAGTAACGCGGAAAACGGATCCCCTGCCCCCTCCACTCCTCTCCGGAAGCGAGGAGCCCGAACTTACTAGGTAGGCCAAATATTTGCCGAGCGCGATATTAAGTACAATCCGGTGAGACGATGACTCGGAAGAAACTGAACTCGGAGGTTGAATTTTATTGACGGGTGAGCCCGACCCCCTTCGCGGATAAATAATCCGCGCATAATTTGCCATCTATCCCTCGTGGGGATAAAAATAGATCGACGCGAGCTTCAAAGATGAACGATCGAACTTGCAATTTCATCGGCCTTGCCTTTGTTAAGTCCTGCACTGATAAACGTAAGAGAATAAATTTAATGGGAAATTAAAATTTTATATAATATATATTTATTTATAAAACTGTAATTTTTGTTTCATTGAAATTGCGTACAAGAATGTCAGTAAAAAACATTAAAGGATTACTTTTATTCTAGTAAATCTTATTATCAATCACAAAACGACTACTTGGATTCTTAGATATAGTGCACACTTAATCGGGTCAACTAAAACTATAAAAGCCTTTATATTATTTTAGGTACAAGGCTAATGAGCTTTTTATTGCTGTTTTCACTCGACGAAGGACTTTACGTTTGCCATCCGAAACACCTTCTTATATCGAGCTAATAACAACTCTGCCAAATTGAATGGTAAAATAACTCGTAAGTATAGTTCCCAACGATCGAAAACTCATTTGGCTATAAATCGGAAGTAAAATGGGTAGTTGAACCGGTCTGTTAGTTTCTAGTCGCGCATTCAATTCTAAAACTTCGAAGCGTAACTCCTTGACGGCTCGTCGCGAACAGTGCGAATAAAAAAGCTCCCGGAATAGAGGGACCGACAGGAAAAAAAAAGATGGAAATTAATGCTCGGCTGTTCAAAGAAAAAGGTAGCGGAGTAGTCGGGTCCATGATTGCCCATCTGAACAATCGGGTCATGCTAATGGCGGGAGAATATAGGAGGACCGTGGGGCTGCACGGAATTCGGACGAAAGGTGAAAGTCATCGCCGTTTACTGTTCACAGTTAAAGCGATCCGATAGATTTTGCGATGCTGTGTATATACGAATATTTTGAGTGCTCCGGATGCTTTGCATTCCTGCGTTGCAGCAATCGCTCCTTTCATATAATATTTTTACATTTATTTATTTGTATCGTTATTTATTATTGAATCATTGGATTTATCTAATCGCTCGTTAGATCTGCTTATTTATTTTTTAAAAGAAATTTCTTTATAGAAAATGCAGTACATTGTTTAGAAAACATCACTCGAAATACGTTAATGTGAAATACATTATGATGCTGTAGATAATAGTCCAATCTGTAAAATGCTTCCACTGACTGTTTCAATGTTCATCGTCAAGTGTAAACAATTTCCGACACTATTAAAAATAAATAGACAGTTTTTTACAACATATCGTAAACTGAAAAAAATGAATGAAAAAAATTAACGCGGAAAAAAAGTTGAACAAAAAGCAATTGAATGAAAAAAAAATATTGATTCAGAACAAAGTTATGAGAACGGTCGAACATTTTCTCAATAAATCAACCGTAAATTACGCACTTTAAATAAAGATATTAAATTCAATGCTTAATTTAGATTTTAAACTGAATACTTAAAAGCACTAATTTTAGACTTTAAGTTAAATATAATTCGCAGATTATTGAATTCTTATATATTATATCACTTTCGTATTTTATTGTTAGTTATTTTTTAAAGGGCTATTCAGTCCGTTCAATGTATTAAACAAACAAATAAATAAATAATTCCCCCGCTCACTATCACACGACACCCATTGAAAATGGAGCTTTATATTGTAGAAAATTAGAAAACCTAGCAAATCGAGCAAGAAGAAAAAAATCAGCGTCTTTCAGTGCACGGAGAACACCTTGTAGTAGCAAAAAAAAAAAGAAGATTCTGCGGAAGCCGAAGACACGACCTACTGGTGTAAACAAACTTAGGCTCGGCGTGGGCGCTCAGGTTCGCTCGAATGGGCAAGCAAGCGCGGCAAAGGGGATCATCATCCATCGGCTCCAGAGCCTCCCCGCAGTTAACGCCTGAGCACGCGCGTCGCTCACAGGAGGGAAACAGCCGCGGCAGCGTCGCTGAGAGGGGAAAAATCGATGCTGAAAAATGAGCGTCGCGCCGATTGAATCGACTGACCTTACCGGAGGCCTCTCCCTCTCTGCCCGTCTGTTTTGTCAAGAGGGCCGTGCGCCGCGATTAGCTCCGGCGCGCGCCCCTTGTTTGGGTGTCAGTGTCACGAGGAGGCCCGACTGACAAGTGATGAAGGATCGGAACAATGGGACACGCGGTAACCCGACGCAGCCCGTTATAATGTGTTTAATAGAAAAAAAAGGTCATTAAACGCTGATCGGATCCTCGGAGGATCCATCAATGTTTCTTTGCACGTACACCGGGAAACGGGCAGTTTCGAGGAGGAGTTGTGACTCGCGCTGACGGATGAGCTGTATTCCGATCTCGCGGTTTTGTTTAACTTGGGCCTCTATTTACTCGGCGGCGTTCGTACTTCTTATATGAAGCTTCTGGTTCTTTTTGTCATGTTGTGCTTTTTCTGTGTAGGAGTTTTCTTCTCCAGAGTAGAATTCGTCGAAAATCTGATCGCGTTTTATATAATAAGTAAATAAGACATTTGATAGCTAAAAAAAAAAACGAGAGACGTATTTAAATCAATTGTGCTTATTCAATTTAACGTAGTTACTTTGCAGCTGAAATTCACTTTTCTCGCAACCAAAGTTATTATGAGAGCGATAAATTAGAAGAGAAGATTGAAAGAGAAAAAATTAAAAACTTTGAAAGCGATCGTAAAAAGTTTCACGATGTCATCGCTGTAGCTTGGTATACAAATTAGAAATGGCGAAAAGTTAACTTTATAATGCGTAGTCTCTCCGCCATAATTTGTAACATTAATAATTTTACGGTATTTTCCTTAAACGCTTGATTACGAGGCTTATCAGTCGTGTGGTGAGATCAGTCTTGCATATACTAACGGAATTAATTAGAGCACTGATACAGGAATACCTCGGAGTTTCTTAGCAATGGTGTAGCTCCATTGCGCGGGTAATACGAAATAAGCATGATCGTTAGGAATATTTATTGAAGTATAAAAATTCATCTTTCAGTAACGACTATACTTTCTTTCTAAACTCATAAATAAAGATTTAAGACTGAAGAATATACAGTATTTTTTTAAGATAAAGTTTTATATTGGTTGAACAGAAGTTATTTAAAAATTTAAAATTATTTACAAATTATAATAGTACAACTATCTACATGTTTAAGTAGTAAGACCCGAGTATAGTCAGACAATTCTTTTTGTAAGATAAATGTGTAAGATAAAGTTTTTTATCATTTGAAAAAATGTGATATTGGGATTTCAAAAATTACAAAAGTTCATAAATGAAGTTCGCAAATTCACATTATTAACTGTACACCTATCCGAATATCGTCAGACGTAAGTTTTTTTTAAATAAACTTTTATACCGGTTAAAAAAATTCTATTTAAATATCCGTAAACTCTTCATTATAAATTTTATTTTGAATTCTCCGTGAAAGGAGAAACATAGAAATTTTTTTAAACTCAATAGATATCTAGAATCTTTTTCACACCAATAAAACTAAAATCATTTATAAAAAAAATAATTAAAAAGAAGCACCACAGAATTTTTCAAAAAAGAAACAAATCGATTCAAAGCTAAAAGTAGGCAACAAGCCAGAAGATCAGGACTCCGAATCGTGAGCTGCACAGTTGTCGCACTTAAGCCGGTGAAACGGCGAGCGAAGGGAATTTCGCGAGGCTGTGCATCCCCCTTTGGTGAGTGCCGACGATACGCTACGTCCGGTACATTTTCCCCAGGCGTAGGAGGTCATATCGGCCTCTATTGGCATTCGCCCCCCTCCCCTCGCTCCTCGATACACGCG
Source organism: Sycophila quercilanae (assembly GCA_035582995.1). Lineage (NCBI taxonomy): Eukaryota > Metazoa > Arthropoda > Insecta > Hymenoptera > Eurytomidae > Sycophila > Sycophila quercilanae. The sequence goes on along the minus strand of JAWWEP010012882.1, from coordinate 7,702 downwards.
ACTTTCGAGTTGGCGTGGACATTTAGCTTCCCGCCGTATCTGACCACGTCTTTCTCTCTCTCTCTCTCTCTCTCTCTCTCTCTCTCTCTCTCTCTCTCTCTTTCTCTCGGCCCGGCGTCATTGAGCGCAACGCAGTCCAACCCCTATCAGCATTCATAGTCGGATACTTCCCCGGAGATATTACCGCCGCCGGCGCGCCTCGTGGTCCCTGCTTTTCTTCGCCTTTTTTTTTCTCCCCCGCAAACCCTAATCTTATCGGCTGAAAAAAAATGGAGTTTCGCGAGGAGGCCCTGTGTACCTTCATCCGGCCGATTACACGAATCTTCGCATCATTAGCGGTTCAGCCGCACTTTCTTCCCCGAGAACCGGGGCTCGTACTGGCGCGGTGACTTTATCTGAGGATGATTGATTTTTCGTAATCCGAACGGCGGATAATGCCAAGTAGAGCTTATCTCACGCGTGAGACTTGGAACTGAAAGATTTTGCTTTGGTAAAATTTACTTGCTGGCGCTGTCACTTTCTTTTCCTATAGCTGCCATTTGGATACTCTGGAAATTCGATGTTTTGTTTGCACTTCGTCAAAAAGAATTATTTTGCATTAAACTTGAGTCTTAAAACGCTGATAAAAATTTGGTGTTAAATTTTGACGGACTATAGGACGAGTTTCGTTTGCATTTTCAATGGATAAAAGTTAGATATTCAAGTAGTACAAGCCAAATTTGGTCAGACGCGCCGCTATTGAACATTCAAGAGCTTTCTTAAAACGCTAATTAAAATTAAAAGTTCATCGCTAAACTTTGACGGACTGACAGAGTTCGTTTGCATTTTCAATGGATACAATTTAGATGTTCAAGTAGTACAAGCCAAATTTAGTCAGACGCGCCGCCGTTGAACTCCAAACGCTTTGCTGTACTCCGTTTAAATGAAAGTGTATACTCGATGAGACCCTCTGGCGAAAAAAAAAAGAAATTTTAAAATTATTGAAACTAATAAAAGAGTTTCAACAATATATTTTAATATATTAATATATTTTTTCTGAATATATTCCAGAACTTTTTATGGCATATTACCCCTAAAATCGAAGATTGCTAAAAATCTAAGGTCGAGTAAAAAAATAAGTTATCTTTTACATAGAGCCACATAAATAATGCAATAAACTCGCAAAATTAAGTGAAAATTTTTAATTTATGCAACGGAATAGCATGCGATTGCGTCCTTGACACCTGGTATCCAATATCTCCCCAAATTAACACAAACAATTTCCTCCGATCAGTGTATACACAACTCTCATAACAACGTATAAGAATCAACAGTATTAATCAAAGGATCACAGGTGAGATGGAGAGAGAAAGAGTGAGATACCCTTTTCTTTGACACAGGACAAAATATAATATAATTTAAAATACTGATATACAAAAATAAATAACAATACATATTGCACCGTGAAAAATCTTGCAGTAAAATTGAAATTTTTTTTTTTTTAGTAAAGAAGGAAAGAAATCTTCCCGTTTTTAAAAAAATTTTCTATATACTTTTATTTTATAGCAAAAATGGATATTTTATATAATCCTTATGCGTAGCATTATTGCAAAAAGAGTAATGTTAAAAACAAATTTTATTAGAATTCGGTTTAGATCTAGATCCTACTCTGATTACATTAAAATATAGCAAATTTCACTAAACTGTTTTCTCAGTGTGTCACCCAATTGATTTAAGTATTGATTTAGTGATTTAAGCTATAAAATATATCAAAATTTACATAGTAGTAGTAGTAAATAAAATTAACGCGAAATATATACATATATTTTTTTTAATCACACATTTAAAATACAATTCGGTCAGCTTTGACTAATCAAGACTAGAAGAAGAGAGAAAGAGGAGAAGGGATTCCTGCAGTCGCCTACAAAAGTTTCCCGCGCAGCGCAACATCCCTCCACGCGTTCACTTGATTTCGCCGGTCGGGTGGTCACAGTCCGTGTGACTGGTGAACCGGTTTCATTAAGCACAGCTCCTTCGGTGCCCCGGCGCTCCACTTTCCGTAGGGCATCAAAGGTACTAACCGCCTCAGACGCAAATGACGCGCGCGGGAGCCATCGCACAGAAATCGAGTATCCCCTCGACGTCGTAATAACGCCGAATGCCGCGCGAGATTACCGACGGCGATCGAGTGACGAACTTTCGGCCCCGCGAGACCGACGCTATTACTATCCTATCCTTACGCTACGATGACACAGCGGCATTCTTTTAAGATGTGAAACTTGAAAAATTTTCCACTTATTATTTTATTGTTATTTTATATTTTATTATTATTTTTATTCTCTTTAGATTCATGAGGTTTGATCGGCAATTATTTGAGAGGATTCGATCTGACCAGCTGCGACCAGAAATATTGTGTACTGATTGCGTTGTGTTTGTTTAATTAATTTAATGCGAGACGTGGACGCTTAAATTAATTAGAACACGATCTTAGCTGCTATCGTGAAATAAAAAAAAAAAATTAATCTTCCCTCTAAATCTGTAATAATGAATTTTTACGTACGTCTTAATATAGTGATACATTTGGAAGAAAAATTAAATTAGTTGAATACGTTCCTCTTAGAATAAGTAATTACTGCACACGTTAAATTAATTCATGGAATTGTAGAAATTTTGCTAATGAAGATTTACAATTTTTATATGGCATTCAACATTTGTTCATTTTGAAAAAAAAACATATTATTAAAAAAAGTTGGTTGAATTACTAAAAAATGCTCAAGAAAAATTCTTGATTTTAAAAAGTTTTCTTATCTTTCACGAGAGAATTTCAATAGTGATTAACCTGGAAAATTTAATGAAATGTAAAAATGCATGGAGGAAACTTTTGATTTGAACTTCTTCAGCGACTATACCTGCAGCATGTTTTCTTTAAATATCTTTTCTACGTGTAGAGTTAAAATTCGAGGGTTCACTTTAAAAGCTTAATGAAAATGAATAAAAAAAATCAGTTTTCTAACTTTTTCAGAGTGAGCACCCATCAAAAGAGACCAATTTTTATTGAGTAAAACATACGGATCATTTCAATACCATTTTGTAAAGAACTCCGGGATTCCGGGATAAAGGAATCGCCGCCGATTTTAATTCCAATTTTCTTTTGAAGTATCAAAGACACGAATGAAATTTATTGGAAATGGCGTTCGTACTTATCGTTAATAAATTTCGATTAAATTCCACATGCTGTACCGATACATTAAGACAATGATTAATTAATCAGATTTACAGACTGATTGTGAGACAAAAGTAAACCTTTCCTCATTGAAAAACGCAGTGTGTTAATTACGACGAAGTTTCGTATAGAAAAGCTTTTTACTCGCTCTCTTTCCTAGTCTAATAGAGCACTTTTTCTCTTTTTCATTCTTTCTCACACGTCATTATTTTCGCTATATAGAACCGCGGCACTAGTATTTTTTCCTCCATTTGACACAAAAAGCACCTAAAATGTAAATCACACCAACGTTTAGACTTTTCACACTTGATGAAAGTCGGTCTTTTAAAATTTTATGTGCAAAACTTCTATAACGGAACATTGACCATACTTCTCGATTTTCAAGAATAAAGTATTTTAATTTTTTGTAAAAAATTTGAAAGATTAATTATTAAAAAAAAAAAAACTACATTCAACTACCGTCTAAATATAATCGAGCTTTTATTCAATGCAGTACATATATGGTGTTTCTATTTGAGTATTAAAATATTAACTTTCTATGTCAATTATAAATACATCATGAATATTTTTCTCGTGATTCCGAGCAAAAATAAATAACCTTGTTTTTTTAAAAAAATATAAATATTAGAATTGCAATGCATGTACCAAATGAATAAATAAATGATAAAAAAATAAACACAAACACGAATAATCACAAAGCTCAGAAACGATGCAAAAAACGACGAATCACACCGAAGAAAAAAGGGGAAGCGATCGCTTCTCTTTTAACGAGGTAAACAATGAAAATACGGAAAAAATCGGCGAAAGCGCGGCGCGCTCGATTCCCGGCGGCGCAGCTCACCTTATCAATCGGTAAAAATATCGGACTTGGTTGACAGTGTCGGTAGGCCTCGGTAGCAGTCGTCGCTCTAGTCTGGCGCGGGCTCAGAGGCGGGGGCCCGCCTCGGCGAGTCCAGGGCAACTCGAGGGCATCATCCCGTCCTGGGCGGCCGCGTCGGCGGCGGCGGCTGCGAGCTGGGGACCGCTCGGGCTCGATCGGCATGGTATTGTCGTCTCACGCGCGGGGGCGGCGCCGGGGCCGCGCTGCCAGCATCGCGTCACCCTCGTGTCAGCCCCTCGGGCACCGATTCTCGCTCCGGCGGGCGAGCGCGCGACGCCTCGGACACGCGGCCGAGAATTGAAGCGCGCGGCCCGCGCCGAGGCTGCCGGGCAGCGCGCGCGTCACCCCCACCACCGCTGCCGCCGCGGCACCCACCCCAGCCCGGCGCAAACGCGCGGACTAGATTTTCGCGCCGCCCTCCCCACCTGTGGGCCGCCGACGCCGCCGTCGACAGTCGCGCAGGGACGAGGGCGTCCTGCGTCGAAGACGTCGATGGCTCTCTCTTTTTCTCTATTTTTGTCTCTCTCCTCCTTTAATAGAATGGAATAAAATAGAATAGGTGTTTATTGAAAAATGAAGAATGTACAAAAATTCAGACTTTATATCACTTGTAGGTGTGAGTGAAAGTATCGCAGGAATTTAAAAAATAAATAAATAAATAAAAATTTACATAAATTTGCAAAGTTTCCGCCAACTGTGTTTACAGTATTTTTGTGACAAATGTGGACAACAATGGACTTGTGGCTCCAAAATCTTTTCTTGCGCTCAATTTTATCTTCAATCTTTATATGTATTTATTTGCGAGAATTATAATTTTTGAAGTTTGGCATTTATTTTTAACAAGATACGTGAGAAAACATTTTGAATTTTTTGCGCTATTCACCCGGCTATTTGATTTACTATAAATGCATTTAGTATAATTTTTTCTAATATCTTTATTTGCATATTTTATTAAAGGACATTTTTCCTAAGTATGTAAGGAAATTTTTACTAAATAAATAAATAAATCAGTTTTTTTATTAAACGCAGCAAAAGATGAGGTCTTCATTTTTTTAAAGAGAGGAATTCGTCGATATAAATTTCTTTTGTCATTTGTTATCGCAGATTCACAATTGCATATTCCTCTGAATCTGCAATAGCAGCTTTCTTGCTACGAGTATTTCCTCAAAAATGCGACACATACAAATGTCGACATGAGTGAAGTAAATTTCAAGTATAAAGAAGTGGAAATATTGAATTTGTGTCGCGGCCTTAATCCTAAATGAAAAATGTTTTTCAAATACCTGCAAGGAAATCAATGATAACCCTTGTGCATTATTTGTTGAACGCGTTCTTTCAAATAAAGCAATGTTATGAATAGCAAAGATATTCATCGCGATGGTATACTAAGAATCCCTGCGGATCGTGAAAAATTTAACTGATATGAAGAGGAATGTGCACATGCAGAGCACACGAATTCTTATGTGCATCAGTAAAACTTACGAGATCAAATAAGTATTAATAAAAAACTAAATGTTTAAAAAATTTTTTTTATAAAATTTTATCAATTATAGTTGTATTTAAAATTAGATTAAATATTATTATATCGTAAGGTATTTTTATTATTAATTTTAAATCTGTCTTAAAATGCAGGATTACAGAAGAATCTCAAAAAAAACCTTTTAATATACTTTTTTACGCGTATTAAAACGGACAAAAACTGCTCCTACAATTAATTAAAATCCTTTTCTCATTACTTTCTTTAATTCTGTAAATGCGCTGCAATAAAAATCCATTATTTACAAAAAACTCGTTTATTTGTCACTCAAAGAAAATACCTTCGCAGCCTTGAATAAACGACCATTCACTTGATTCAAATTTACGAAAGTAACGCAAGCAGCTGCACTCCAAAGTCCAACCAAGAGAAACGTAAAAAGGCCGCAAATAAAAAACCACAATAAAAAGGCATTCGTCTACCTTTAATAAAAATATATTTTCAGCTTATCATTTGCTCATTTCACTTCGTCACACTTAAAAAGAAAAGTGATATCAGCAGCAGTAGTCAAAGTCCGAGGAAGAGCAATTTAAAAGCGTGCAGGTGTAAACGAAAGGCCGAAAAAAAAGAAGAAGAAAAAAAGAAGAAATCGGCACGTTGTCGCATGCAAAGTTGATGCGCGCGCGTCGCCGACAACTAATTTGTATGCAATAGAGGCCGGCGGTGGCAAGGGCCCCCGCTCACCCGGCGGTTTGACATTTTCAGCTCGCAGCCCCAGGAGCGGCGCCAGGCGACTTCTTGTCACGAATATTTCGCCGCGCGCCCCATTCAGGCTGCAAATGAGATTTGCCGGGCGAACCTAAGGCCACACGTAACGCATCGGCCGCCCGCAGGGATTATGCGATTTCGCGCGCATACGTGTCCGGCCGGCCGGGTTATCGGGAGCGCGCCACTGGATTACAGGGATTACGCCGGCGGAAATTTACAGAGAATTGAAAGTCTCTACCGCGTCATAACCAAAACTTCATTTTTCAAAAAATAATGGGAGCAACGAGGATTCGGTGATTTTTCGGTTGAAGTACGCTTTCTACTGGTCGGGGTATTTTTCGAGGGGGGAAAGGGCGGAATGCATTCCTGAGTGGCATCTGCGAGTTTATGAAAAACACTCGGGAATTTGCGCCGTTCGTTCTCGGCGGACGGGAGGAAGTTAAAAGCTAAACAAATTCATCGGGCGGGGCACGCGCCGGTCTGACTATAACCGGAGCTTTTCTACTTCGGGCGGGAGGACGATCCTTTTGCCCGGCGGCGCGGCTGTTAGAACAGTTAATTTACTTGTGTTCGAGTCACCGGGCGGAATCTAATTCTTCAGTCTCAAACGAATTTTTCGATTAGCCGAGCCTTTCAGCTTTTCGAAAATATAATTTGGCTACCTATGTAACACAATGGGCGGAGTTTGCAAAAGTAGATTAAAGATCGTATAGTTTATTTCGATTCCCTTTGAAGATCGACGCATCCGCCTTTATGCCGACTCGCTTGTAAGATTCTCTTTGAAAATACGAACTCGCTGAAGAAAAAAAGAAACGTGCACTTTGTTACAGGTTACTTTATTTCGATGCAAAAGAACCGAACGTACAATGCCTAAAATCGAAGCTTAATTTCTTTCCTTTGATTTTGAATCCTTCGTTAGCGGTAAGTTAAATCATTAGTTGAGGATTGGTTCGTTGGTACGCTGCTGCATTTACAAAGGAAAGAAATCATAATAAATAATATCAAGCAAATATTTTTTAACGATAAGAATTCACTACTTTTGTGTGAAAACGATTGGAAAACGAAGATGTAACCTTCGCCATTCAAGTGTTCTTTGTCCTCAAAAACTTTTCGCAAAGAGGGTACGTGATATTCACACGGAAATTTTGGATTTTCACTGGCGTCAAAAAGAACTGCTCAATGTGATTGAGCGATTAAGTTAGCGATTTGACTTTCAAGTCTCGATTCGAAGTCGGATATTTAGCTTTCGTAAAAAATTTTCTGCGCTCATTGAATAACATTTTTCCTGTAAAAGTTGTCCTTTTAAGGACGTTCTCCGGCGGCTGGGATGCTCAACTCAGAGAATAGTGGTACTCAACTTCACTAAATTGAGATTAAC
>JAWWEP010012861.1:0-19450 GCA_035582995.1 Sycophila quercilanae | reverse complement strand
GCATAAACTGTACCTACTTTTTCAGTATACAAAAATTATGTACCATTTTAGTATGCCCATTTCTATATCAAAACTATCCATTAATTAGACTAAAGCATTATTCATAATCTAAGCATAAATTGTACCAATCTTTTTTACATGGGTTAAGCGATGTAGCGATTAAAGTTTTTAAGCACTGCGCTTTGATCTACAGTTTTTTCATACTCTTATATTCTAAAACGTGTTTTACTGGAAACAAATTCATACTTAGGCTTTCGAAAAACGTCGCAACCAGTCCGCGATTAAATTACCTACTCTGGATGCGGATGGAGGGTCTTACGCACGTTAAGTGAACATATTAGCGCAACACTCCTCCACAGGCGGTCCTTGTAAATTTACGTAGTAACTAACTAGATTTCTTGCAAAACCTAATAAAGGCTTGGGCGCCGACGGTGCGTATAACACACAGGGACACTGAACGATGGACCATACCCTTATACGGTTTATCGATACCGAACAGCTACGCGGCCGGCCCTCGTAAAATGCCGTGGGCGTGCATTTACGGCGCCCTGGCTTGTTGCCCTTCCTCCCCCCCCTCCCCTGCCACCACCTCTCCAACCCTATTAATGTGCTCACAAGATTAATTAGGCTCCTACACGACTTATGTGTTATTATACGCCGCGAAATCTCGTTTCCTCCTCACCGACGACACTGCCTGAGAGGAGAGAAGCTTTTACGACGGGAGCTTCTGCGTGGAATTTTATTACGCGCTCTCCTGACGATGCCCGCACGCCTACGCTTTATTTCAGTTTATAAAACAATTCTCCTTTGTTCTTCTTTTTTTTTTTATGCAGTGTTATTTAATTAAGTCACGCGTACATATAGAAATTCGTGATATCTTATGAGGTACCCTTAATTAATAAATTTTGATGACACTTTTTTTCCATTAAACAATGTCTACGACAATTCTAAATAGTCAAATTTGACCGAGGGCAGCGAATTGCACGAATATATGTGATTTTTTATCTGCTTTAACGGGCGGCTAGGAATATTTTCAAATTTTCCGCGCGGCAGACATACAAACACGATCAAGTGTACACACGATGAGAAAAAACCGAGAGAGCGGACATACTATGATTTACACAGTGCATTTTTCAAATATTCCGTGTCCGTGATCGGGATATGTGTACACGTGTCTCTTCGTATTCTCCAAACAGTGTTCGAAAATTGAGTGCATGTAGGCCGTCGTTTGCAGTTTTCAAGAAGCGATCGTGTACACCCTTTTTTTTGTAAAGATATACCGGGCGATGCAAGGGGAAACGTCCAGATAAGAAAGCAGAGCCCAAGTGAAATGTTGGACTCGTTCGGGGGTACGACAGATAGGCAAAAGGGACCCTCCAAAAAAGGATTTATATTTTGACAGGGTGGTCACTTGCGTCCTACAAGCTATTTTTTTTTTTTTTTTTAAATTAAAGACAGATAGGCGAGAGGGACACCCCCAAAAAAGTGAGAAGGTGTCAACTCTATTCCTACAAGCAAATTTTGAATTTTTAAATTAAAGCTCATGACAAGTAGAAAAAGTATGTATAATTTTTTTTAAAATAAAATAAAAAACGGCGTAAAAAGTTGGTATAATTATACTACATGCTTTTTAACGTATATCTGTTGCGAAGCTCACGATCTTACTACTTTCACCTCAATTTTCTTTATGACGCCTTTGCTTTTATTAAAAAAAATTATGTGTCTTTAATCTACAAGTCACAGGCTTTAAATTAAAAAAGAAAAATTAGCTGATAGAACCGAATGACAACACTAAGAAAAATAGGATAAGTAAACATTAATATTAATAAAAAGTTATGATATTTCGTATAGTGGCATAACAAAAATTATTAAAAATTATATCAATTTTCTTTACGTGATCACGTATATCACCTCATTAATAGAAAAAATAGTAATTTTTTCTACTTTTCTCAGTATACTCTCTTAAAAAACAACACTTTTGGGGGTGTCTCGCCCCTCTAAGAGAAGACGGACGTAGGATTGGGTGGGTGAGGTGCGGAGACGATGAGGATACGCGTTGTCACCCTATAATCTCTATTTGCCTTCTGTTTCGCTCGCTAAGGGTAAACAGTCGACAATTCGGGGGGAAGGGTCCCTCCCGCTCTCCCCTTCATGCATTGACCAAGTTTGCTGCGTCGCACTATGCTTATCTCCGCATTCCATTCACTGGACGGCGGTCGGTTTGTTTACACTCTAGGCCCTTATGTCGATGCCATTGTTTGTACCATTGAATCAGGAGATAGAGCGAGATTCCGTCAAATTTCGCAATCGAATGGGTTACTCGGTTGGTGCATTTAATAAACACTAGATCAGGAGCGCGCTGAGGTTCTGTTTAGATGTTATCGCATAAACATTAATATAAATAAAGAATAAAAGACAAGTACCGCTTTATTACCATTCACAAGCCAAGAAATACTAACTGCAATGAAATGCCCATGATGGATTTTTTAGAAAGGGATGCTTTGCATTCTTGAATCTCCGTATAGTAACGAAGTGACGGGCGCACTAATAGGACTCTGCTGTTACTGTTAAGTATTTGATTGATTATTAAATGCCATCAGATTTTCAACGGACTATTTTAGCTATTTTCATCGTTCATTTTTTTGTTCGCTTTAAAAATGGATAGCTTTTATTTCTGCCAAAGATAAAAATAAATACTTTTTCACATTCCACGCGAACTAAATATTTGCACTTGGCAAAGAGCCAGAGAGAAACAAAAAAATTAGCAAATATATTTTTTGCTGACAAAATTAAGCTTTTTTTTCCTTGGATTTATATACATATATGCCTAACCGTGAACGAACGTTGATCAAGTATTTATTTTTTCCGAAATTATTGAAAGGCAAGTTTAACGCCAATTATAAGGACAACTTTATTATTCAATTATATCCAGACTCACACGAAAAAGTATATATAGAGCACCGCCGGCAAGTGCGAAGTCGTTCCGTCAACCCCCTATATCTATAATCATTTGTATTTATTGGCGGCTGTAAACGCTATCCGGTTAAATTTTTTTATGGCTACAGTTGAGGGTCGGCGTATGGTGCGATTCAGTATATTTTGACGCTTCTCGTTTAGCTTCACTTCAATGTCTAGTTCATTTTCACGAGAAATCGTTCATAAAACTCCTTCATAGCTCATAAGCTCACACACGCACGAAGAAATCTACAAGAAAAATCTGAAGAAAGAAAATGTGGATTCATCTAGTCTGATGTGAATCTCTATCTGTGCATTTTTTTTCAAAGATTTCTCTTTGCGGCAAAACTCTCGATAGTGTTCTTCTCGGCTCAATTCCCCCCAAAAGTAGATTTGCAAAATTCGCGAAAGTATTACAAACCTGCAGACTATTGAGGTAGAAAAAGAATTTTGCCGGTGGTACTGAATGCGGCGTGCTGCAATTTGCCTTCAGAATTTCCCCAACCTCATAACGTGAACGCTCCGATGAGATAAGAGGCTTTTCCTTGGGTATAGCTGAAACATAAGTATTCAAGTGTTAGGGGACAGAGTCTCGATAATTGGAGAGAATAAGAGTCTCCCGCGCGTCCCTTGAATTTTGATAGCTTAGGGCAGCGTTGACGCTCGCGTTTCGGGGTTACGATAATCACATCATTTTCTACTTTGCCGCGGGGGATTATCCAATTTTCACGCGGAGGTGATTTAATCAAAATTCCGGCGACGCGCGGCGCCAAAAAAAAAAAAAAAAAAAAATGGAATGGGAAATGAGAAGGGGCTTGCGTTTTGCGAAGGGTGCGCTTTGGAGATGCGATATTGAAGAGCCTCGCCTTGTTGCTCTTTACTCCGATTATAGGGGCTACCGACCAGGGGGAAGTAAAAACGGGTATATCCTCGCGCAAACTTTGTGCTATTCGCGTAAAACTCAATTTGCAAATGTTATTCTTTTCCGTCATGATTTCACACACGTTTATTAATTTGTCTTGCATCAGGAGCACAAAATTTTGAATGTGCATGCTCTGACAATGACGCGCTTCTTGTTTTTTGAAGGAAACATATGAAAATTTGGCTGGAAGGTAGTATGTCGGGAAAAGAAGCCGTGGAAGAAGTATTGGTCTCTGCCTTGACTCTCATATTCCAATATCACGGGGAAGAACTACAACGGCTTTGCTTCTCATAGATCGTTTTTATACTACTTTCAAATATAAAATTCATATCTCGACTTGTTCCAGGCGCATAACTTTGACATCGTACAACAGATTGGAATGCAGCGATGCGATATAAAAAGAAGGAAAGTCAATATAGCGTTGGAAAAAGTTACCCTAATTCTACATCTAAAACTGTATATTAAAGAGAACATTATTATTTCTGTACCTCATAAAGGATTACCGGAAATTGTGAATTTTTTGTTTTACAGATTTACTTATTTAATTAAATACTGCTATTATTGACGCAGAAATGCATTCTTCGTGGTCTGCAAAAAGTGCGTCTGATACAATGAATTAATTTCAAAAGTTATTGAATAAAACGGAAAGCGTATATAAGTGGTAGTCTCTTAATGGAATCTCTTCGATGAATGTTATGTACATTTATCCGATATAAATTCTTACGGAAGATTTTAGAAGTTTATACAAAAAGGAGATTTAATTTAATTTTTTTTTTTGGCTTTACTCTATCTTTCACACATCTATATATTTTCGAAATCGTTAAGAAAAAGATAAAAGTAAAGAAAAAAAGATGCAAACGAATCTCCTTTTTGAAAATATAAAAAAAATTTGCGTAATAAGAATTTATTTATTTACTAAATTTCTAAACGTGGAAAACTTACAAACAACGGTGAGTGTTTTTGTCCGGATCTCCGTGCTAAAAGTTGGCGTGTCTGCCGTTACTTCACAGCTGAAATTCCCGTTGAGAGGAAAATCCACGTTTGTAATTGTCACTTGACTTTGATTCGAATTACTCGGCTGCAAATATTCAAACATCAAAATTAAATTTATTAAGAATATATTGCAAAATAATAATGATTTTTGCTTGAAATGATCGCATTAAATATTTTCACTAGGATTTTATTCTGAATCGATAACTTGATATTGCGCAATAAAAGAAGCATCACTGATATCCAGGTCTTCGTATATGATATAAATATTATGACAATATTCAAGTTAATCAATGTTAGTTCAATAACATTATCAAAATTTAGTTTGAAATATACAGCTATTATGAATTTTATCGAATTGTTAGAACTAACGAGTTTATTCGGATTGGAGACTTAAATTGTGATTTTGGCTTGCACAAATATGCAGTACGAGTCGGTTAAAATTTTCAAATGTTCAGCGGCTTTTACTATTTTGTAAATACCAGTTGAGAGCAAAATTCATGGATATGCCAGCAGTGAAGGCAAGCTTACGGGATAATATAATACAAACAACCTCGATTTTGATAATCGTAACCTTGTATTATATTACAGTTCTATAGCAACAAGTTGTCCTAATAATTCGCTTATTGGCTTCGTAAAATGAGTAAAATATTGTATACTTTCAATCCTTGATTATAATACAATAATTATAAACAGAACAATAACGTGGTTTCGCAGTTTAAATTTTGATGAATGTAATAATACTAAATTAGTATTAATATTTTTTAATTTTCCAAGAACAAGATAGAAATGAAAGTAATTAAAAAAATTTGTTTAAATTGGAAGGAAAGAAAAAAAAATAGCCAAATATTTTTCAAACATTTTCAGTGATTGATCTGTGTAAGGCAGCATAAAGGATCTCGTTCCTTCATTAATACGCTTCTTTTTTATGAAAAAAATAAAAATTCTAGAGAGAAATTTAGGTAGATGAAAAACGACTTGAAAAATTTTAGATAAAAAAGAAGTGTGTTCATAAATAAATGAAAAATATTGTGCAAGTTCCCTTGCGTAGGCTAATCGTTGACAAGTTTTTCAAAATGTTTGACTAAGGCCGCATTATATAATTTTTTATAGTAGTTCAAACTGGACTAGAAAAAACTGTTTTACCCACAGTTTAATATACATTTGCTTGAACAAATATAAATATAAAAGTTCAATATATTAATTTAGAAAAACTAAAGGAAATAGTAAAATGGCATCTCAAAGGTAAAGCTTTCCCTTAAAACTGGAAAAGTTGCAACAAATAAAGGAAGGAAATAATTAAATACTTACATCGACCTTTATCCAAGTGTGGTTAAATATCTTAATGGATGGATTCTCATTGGGAGAATATCTGTAGAATTCAGTGTGACTGCGGTACCACTTGAGGGAGTAAAGTTTCTGGCCCTCGAGGTTGTAGAAGCATCGCAGAGTGGCTTCGTGGCCTTGCTCCACCAGCTCCGGACTCACCTCCAGTTTAACGTCCTTCAAACAGCTCGCACCTGCTACAGTCCAGACAAATAAGAAAGCAAGCTTTAGCAACGCGTGAACTTATGAACTTTTCTTGCTTCTGATGTTACGTTATTGCACTTCAAGCTTCCCATCAACCAAGCACGCGCTTCCCTTTTATCCAACGCATTACCTATTTTTTTTTTTTTTTGCCAGGGAAAGACGAGGCATTTTTTTTGCTCCCTTCGTCTTTCGAACGTTGCTGACGGCGAGAAAAGGATTTTAACGGGAAACTCCCGCGGAAGTGTCATCTTGGAAATTGTGAGGTGCGGAAGGGATTCAAAGTGGTTAATTCTGGAAGAATGTCGAAAGTACTCTGGGCTTGCTCCTTCTTTTTTACTTTCAAATAAGAAACTTTAAAAAATTCTTTTTCCACGACATACCCGTTGAATTAATTTTTATAGTGAAAAAAAAAAAAATGAGAAGGCAGAGTAAAAGTTCTGGAAAACTTGCTTTCATTCAATTAAACGATTTGCTTGAGTATTGATTTTTGTACTATCCAATCGAAATGCTATAAAATTTTGAGAATGTTAAATTTACGGATTTCCAGGCGTTCTTTTTTTGTTTATAACTTGAAATCCTTTTCAAGAAAACTGTGAAGCCGTAACGGTGGAGATAGAATCAGAAGTCGAGCATATTATTCTCGTTGTACTCTGCATAATTCATTTCTGCTTGTTTTTTTTTAAGAGACAAATTTTAGATAAAACTTAATCGTTTTAAAATGTAAGGTAGACTGTCATATTTATGAGAAAAAAATTGTTTCTCTCTTCGATTAAGTTTTAGTAATATTTTTTACAAATTTTATTTATTTCCTTTTGGCTGCATCTCGTACATAACGAATTTATTAAATTTTACGCTAAGAAAATCTAAAGTTAGTATATTTTTCTGGATAATATTTTACTCATTACTGAACAAAAAAATTATAATCACTTTATTTCAAACAAAAGTTCAAATTAATTATCTAATAATTCTGGGATTACTTAGGCTGTATATATGATGAGAAAGAAAAACATTAAATTAACGGAAATGAAGTGATTAAAATTATTAAAATGAGCCATTACATTTAGAAACGATTCATTCACTATCCAAAATAAATACGTATACATTAACTTGTTGAAAATTGCGAGAGATGCGGAGAGCAGTAAAAACAGCGTTTCCGATGTAAATTTAAGCAAACCAACACGAAAGTAAATAAATGAAAGAGAAAACGAGCGTAGTGCACGCTGAGAATTCATTATTTGTTAGTTTTCACAAGGAAGATTCATCATCTCCAACTAGGCGTGCGCAGCATGTTTTCTTTATTTTACCTCTCGCAATTGAGAAAATTTGAGTGCAACCCTGTCGCAGGCATAAACTTGTCCTACAACTTTGAGCGACGACCGCGAGCAATTAATCAAGCGACTAATTTTTCAGCGAAACTAATTTGAAAGGTGAAAGTGCCTTAATTATGTGCAGTGGGTCGATCACACTTGTCTGAGTTAAGAACATTACTTTTAAAAACAACACAGGAAACGATGAAACCGCACTCCGTAAGCGGATAAAAAAGTGCGTGAGCTAACAACAATGAGAGAAAAAAAGGTGGAAAGGACTACGCCCGAGGCAAAGTTAGAAAAGCTATAACGACCGAGCACGAATATCTCCTTTCTGCATTTCGCCGTTGGTAAAGGGAAGCAGTGCACAATTTTACCGCGATCCCTTTTTGAGGACCGCGAGAGGCTCCGCTGCAGATCGCAGCACACATGCACGCGTCTGTCGGCGCACCAAAGTCGCGCGTTTGCACCTGTTTTTTTTTTCCGCATGCTTTTTTCACCAACGTATTTGCATTTTTGCTTCGCAACTGAGGGTTTTTATAAGCAACCGAGGTGACAAATGACCGCACCATAGTCTCGCTAATTACGTCCGTGAAGATGCCCAATTAGCGGGATTTTCTCTGTAACAGCAATTAGTCGTCGCTCTGCTCGGCTTTTCCACAAGCGCTTGGTTTGTGCGATACCGCGGCAAAGGCAACGGAGGATTCCCTCTTTAATTTCGATATATAATAAGGCAGAGGCGGCGATCAGCGCGCGGATTAAATGACTGCAAAGTATATTTTCTTAGTTAGTAAGTAGATGAGCAACAAGTAGTTTATTGTATCAGTTTGTATCAGATTTCATTGTTCAAAGCTCGTAGCATCGTACAACTTTTAAAGATGACGTTCCCGAAAGAAGTTTTTTTTCTTTTCTTTCAAGTTTTCGAGGTTTTCAATATTCCATAGTTTTTATTTTATAGTTTTATTGCTGAATAAATGTGGGAATGTCATTTATCTGGAATAATACTTTATTTTAACAAAGAAATGAGTTTGTTTTGAAGGGCGAGAGAGAAAGATAGATGAAGTCGAGTTGCGCACTGCACTTTATGTAGTGCATAGGATGCGTTCCCGCTGTGAGATAAGCATCTTCATTCAAATTTACACCCTCGAATTTGCTTATTTGATACAAATACAACTTTTTTTTTAGAGACAAACACTAAGAAGGATATACAGTCGTTTAATTTTGATTATGATGCATCAAAGAAAATGTGAATACACTTTAAAGTGTGAAATTTGAATCTCTCAGTACTGGTGATCGTTAATGAGATATTTAAATTTCACGCCAGTGCATTCACTTTTTTTATATACATACAAAGAAATTAGTACAAAATTCAAATGCTGACAAACTCAACTGTTAAGCCGCGTGTCTTTCACTTTATTTAAATCCAAGTTTCGTAACACAAAAGAATTCTTCTTAATGACAAGAATTTTTTTTCTCTCAGTGCATGGCCTGCAAAGCGCTCCGAAATTTCCTGAGGTCAGATTGCCTCGTGAAGGAAAGTCCGAGTTCGATTCGTTCGGAAAATATTTTATTCGGATACACTGTCAATTTCGTCCGTTAATGGGCAAAGTTAAGATGATCCAACAATTCGCAGGATCCGCGTTGTCCTACAAAGCGAATTACATTTAAAAGATGAGTTAATGGCCATCGCACTTTTTGCGCCTCATTTCAAGGGCTTCAAATGTTCGGTGCGCCCGCGGGTGTATTTCACTCGTTACGTCGACGGCTATTAAGATTTTTCCCACTTTTCCTCGGCCGCGTTTGGACGTAAAACGCGCGTGCTACTATAAAAAGCTCTGAATCCCCGCACTCGTTTAATTCTTTTTTTTTGCACTTGCAATTGCAGCATCCTTTGTTTCATATCATTTGTTTCAATATTTTTCCTTAACACGTCACTTCAATTATTAAGACACTGTAATCATGATCTTTTCTGTCGTTTTTTCCTTTAACTTTTTTTTTATTTTCATTATATTTCTTTTTATTTGAAAATGGTTTGAGCTTTTCAATATTTTAACATAGATTCCCCTTTTTTCAATGTCCCTGTGTTTCCACTACTAAAATTGTAGTTATGGTTATGACTATGGACAAAATATACACGTGAGGTATTTTTAGCCTGTATTCTGGAATATTACAAATTGTTTTACACTGCAAGCATTAATTTTTGGAATTCTTGTATATGCTACCAAAATCTCCTCGCTTCGATCAATTAAATTTTTGCTGTGAGGCTGTTGATCAGATTTACTTTTTATTAAATAATTAAATAAAATTTTAATTAACATACATTTCAGAATTTAATTAGAAAATTTAAAAATAAACAAACGCCTCTTTATGATGATTAATCAAATTAAAATATTAAATGCCCAAATCGTTTTGAATTTAAATGCCATTGAATAAAAAAGTTTGTTTAATCGATCAATTTCCTTCTTTTAAAAAGAGGATTACATTTTTTTTTTTTTTTTTTTTTGAAGAGAGAATTAGGTTAAAATTTAATTAAAGCATTAAATTTTATGGTTTTGTTTGATAAGGTTGATCAAGTTTACCATTAACGTATTAGAAATAAAAAAATCTCTATTTCCTCGCAAACTTTTTCCTTGAATCCAATGAAAGAATTTTCAGAAACCTTAAGTAAATCAAAACTCCTCGATTGCGCACGTTACAGAAGAATTACAGGAACGATATTTTTTCTTTTCTTTTTAGCAAACCATTTCATCCTTCTTACGGGGCCGACGAACATTATCGTAGGATACATTTCCATCCTCCAACGACATCGGAAATATTACGGAGATAATATTGTCAAAAACTAAGTTGGAAAATTGAAAAACAAAACCATCAGAGACTCGAACTAAACTGAAGGCTCGATGCGCGCCAATATCGCGATGTTTGCTACAATAACAAAAAAAAACTTTAGTTTGCGTTACTCATACAAAAAAAAAAAAAAAAACTTTTACTCTCGGATACGGACACTGCAAAAACTCGACTCGCTCGTCCGACCAATTTAAACGGGACACACACACAAACACACCGCCGAATTATTTTATCCCCGATCGCCCCGAGCGCGGAATTTACTTAGGTTGTAATAATTGAAATTCAGTTCTGTTCTACAATGACAGCAGGTCCTCGGCGCGCGCGTCTCCCGAGATATTTACCGTGGCGTTTAACTCTTGTCACGCGTAGCTCCCTCGCGGCGAAAGCAGCCGGAAATAATAGGGAAATTCGGGATTCCTCGGGAGGATGCGCCCGACGAGCGCGCGATATATGCGCGGAAGACGTCCCCGGCGCCGGGGGCAAATCCGAGAGAGCGAGCGATAGCTCGGGGCGGGCGCAGCAAGAATTATGGCCAAAAGTCGTCGCTCGGCCTTCTCTCCTTCTTTTTTTTTTCGCCCCGGCGAATTATCATTCGGCCTCGATAACGAACAGCGTCCGCTTCCGCCTCGGGATTGGGGGCGCCCGATCGAGAGTTTCGCCGACGCGGGGGTGGGGGGGGGGGCGGTCGAAAGTTACGAACTTGCGAAATTCGTCGGCGCACGTACGCGAGGGACCGAACGAGGGGTGAAAGCATGCGGGCGCTTGGAAAGGGGACGGATTAAGGAGCCGATAGGGGAAGACTCTCCTCGTGCGTGTGCGTGTCAATAGTGGTAATGTTCGTGAAATGTACCGGGAACGATATTTTTATCGGGAGCTTTAATGTGTTTATCGTGGCTGTATAAAACTTCCCGTCGGCAGAATTCAGTCCTGCGGAAAGACGATGAATTTCATGGGCCTTTTCTTTACGTTGGCCTGTCGTTTTATGATTTTCATTCTAATTGATTGCGTCGATTTTTTCATAACACTAGCAAAAACCTCAAGCTTCGCGCGCTCAACTTCGACAGACTCGTTTAAAATAAATTACAAAATAATTCGCAACTTTAAGAACTATTAATTTTTACATTTTATTAATATATTTAAGAAATTAAACAAATAATTTTCTTCACATTTGTTAACATTTAAATATTGATCCGGAAATCTATGCTTTAACCAATCCAATTGCTTCACAGCATCCTGTTATCTTTTTTTTTTTTAATGAAAGAATTATAGAGGAAGTAATAATGAGTTGTCATTGTTCGATTAATCGTAATGCGATGAAAGCTTTGGAAAATGAAAAAAATCTGATATTGTGGCTTTTTTAATGGTACTAGATCGGTCGTATTTTTCGCTAGCGGATAGAGGTTACTATCAAAAATAAATAAAACAGAGTAATTAAAACAGTGCCCGTATTTTTTTCAACGCAGAGTCTATTCACTATGTTTGAACCTTTTATTTTTTTTTTTCATCAATAATAAATAGTCGATCACTTTTGGCAGATTAAAGACTAACGTCGATAATTTTATTCTTTAAACGCGATTCGTATAGTTTATTGAATATTCATCGTTCTAAAAACTTTGTAAAGAACAGATTGAAATTCAAAAATATTTCGCCTTGAATCTTTGGCGTTGATATCGCATGAGCCCCTGCGAAAAATAATGTAAAAAAATGTAAAAAAAAAGCGAACGCTCGTACTCCGAAGAAATAATTTTGCCCCGGAGTATTCCGGGATATATACCCGTGCAATTGTAAATCTCGGTGCATGGTGAATGAAGCAGCAGCGATATCGCATTATACGAGCCGGAGCGGATACTCCCGGGACGCGGCAATAAAAAAAAGATTGGTAAGTAAGGTCTAACTCCGTATAGTTGGAAAAAAAAAGAATGATGAAGCTTTACCGGCGAAACTTCGAACGTGCGGCCGTTTAAAAAATAGGGACGTTTGGAGGATGGAGATACAGGGGAAGAAAAATGAGCACACTTCAGCGGTGGACTTTGTGTGCGACGGTATATATACATGATGTGCATGGAGTTTAATGAGCCTTGGCGTGCGTTAGAGCTGTTGAAAAAAAAGGACTGCTCGCATGAAAGACCTTTTTATGAGCTTCACGAGCGCGCGCGCTCGCTTCTTTTTCCCCTATATTTTCTTTCTTTTTTTAATACAGGCTGAATTTTTACCGCTGCGCAGAGCGAGAGAGAGAGAGAGAGTGAGAGAGAACATTGCGAGCATTGCTTCGAGCATTTAAAAAAATCCCTTACACTCTCCAACGACGGCGGATTATTCCAGAAACAAAGTTGAAATAATTGTATACAGTATTTGAAGCGATATCGTTTCTTGGCAATGAGATTAAAAAAAAAAAGAAAAAAGAAGACGGAAGGTGGTAATCTGAAAAGTTCGAAATGTGATAAAAAAGGCGGCAAAGTTCTGTACGAGTTGAAGGCTTTCATTCGAGTTCATTTGTGAGCTGGATATTGCAGCGGTGAAAGAGCCCGGGGAGAGTCAGCGGCGACCAGGATGCCTGCACCGTGAAAGAGGTCTTTTATTGACTTGTCGCACAAAGACGCCCGAGGAGCCACCTTCTTTGCTCTTCCCTCGCGCAACTTTGCTTTGTGTATACACTCCCCCAATGCCCCTCTTCCAACTTTCCATCCATTTTTAAAGTCACCCGATACGTCGAATTGTTCTAGCCTGAGATTGAATGAAAGGATTACGAGCTAAATCGCTGAGGTCTCCTTCGAGTACGGACGATAAAAGCGGTGAAAGCTTCGAGGATAAAGAAAAAAAGAGTGAGAGATTGACAGAGAGAGAGAGAGAGAGAGAGAGAGAGAGAGAGAGAAGAGAGAGAGAAGAGAGAAAAAATAATAAGCGGCACAGTGCCTAGCGAAATAATTTCAACAATTTTATCAGAGTCATAATCTTTCTTAAATCGTGTACAAAGCACCGGCGCGCAATTTCAGCGGCTCTCGATCCCCGGTGAGGGAGTCGCGAACTTTTTAGTAGCGGGAGATATCCACAGCTTTTAAAGCATTGTCGCGGTCAAGTATTTTTCATGAGCTTTCACGGCGCCCCCGAGCACTTCCGCGTGCTTGTTCCATTCATTTGGTCCGGCAACGCCTTAATTGAGCTTTTCTAAGCGGGGACCCCAGCTTTTCCCATTTATTTACTCCTCATTTATTTGCTCGGAAAACAGTTTCCCCGTGAAAACAAAACGCGAGACCGCACTCCAAAGGATCTCAATTTTCGGTCGGAAATGGCCTCGCACACTTGAAGGACCGGCGGAAGGGTGACTCCGACACTCCTGCGGGTGTTTATTATTAGCCGCGAACCGAATTTATTTTTATCAGCGGAGGGGAAAGCTCGGTCGCGCGAGTTTAAAGCGGCGCTGATAAACCCCGCACAAAAGATCAGTTTTTTTTTTTTTTTTTTTTTTGCAAGGGAAAAGTGAAAAGCCAACTCTGCGGTGTTAGCGCGAGATTTCGGGCATTAAAAGCTGGAAAATTTCGCGATTATACGCTACACCTCCCTATTCCTGTTAAAAAAGAAATAATTATAGGAAAATATTTGAAAAGAAAAGTGTGTATAACCTCCGTTTATGAAATAATTTCATCATTTTTTGCGGGACAAACTTTTTGGCAAAAGAAAACTATTTTTTATGAAAACTTTAGGGCAAAGTGAAAATAAACGGAGTAATTTCATTTTCCGGAATTTTTGTTTGTTTTTTAAAGTATGCTAGAAATTTCTGATGGTGTTTTATCATGCGTATGCTGGCTGCAGAGCATAATTAATTAATGTTTTTAAGAAATAATGAAAACAATTGAGGCTTTTGTTTGCGTTATTTTAATTAATTCCAATAATAATATATTAATTCGAGCATATTTCATTATATAAATACTAATTGAAGAAATACAAATATACTCTGTTATATTGAATGAGAGAATTCTAGAAATCATTTAATTTACGTACATCTAATAAAGTATGTGATAAATGCATTTCTATTACATTTTTCTGCTGAAACTGTTTCTTTATGATGTGCAAGTTCATCGTTATCTGTTTATGATATAACATTTTTTTCAAGATTAATAAACCATCCCTTGGTCGAGAATACAGTTGCAATATTGAACTTTTAACATTCTTAATAAAAGCAAATGGCAAAAAGCGTTGAAGGACTCACGCGAAGAAAAAAGCAAAGTCGTGCATAGCGGAATCTCCTGAACGCTATTGAGCTGGATACATTTTTTTTAATTCATTCAAAGGTACACTTTTCTCTGAATTTTTCTGTGAAGATATATACAAAGCAGGGCTTTGAGCAGTTTTTTGATCAGCGATTAATTTGCGTTTGTTAGCTGGGAGCTTTTGAAGTTAATTATGACCTGCATGCGAAAAATCATGGGCTATCTTTTCATCTGGATACTATTTTACATGTTATTCGTCGAAATGTTGGAATTCAATTAACTTTATTAATATTCAAACTTTGTTCAGCGCACAAAAAAGTATGTGCAAACATTTTTTGAATGATTGCGAATGAATTAAAACTGCACCTGATTATGAAAATGGAAAATGCCTTTATTCCGGTAATCTCACACTTTCCAATAATAATAATAATTTAAAAATTTATGTTTTCCTTGGATTATTTTTATACCGAATAAACTGAGAAAAATTTTATCGAGCTGTTGGGTATAAAAAAATTGTTAATAATTGGCAGAGGCAGCACTCTCAAAACGAAAAAGACGATAACTCGATCAGCACCGACTTCAGAAACTTTCAAGTCGTTAAAATTTTACGAGATTTAGATACTTTTTTTCAAATTATTTCAAACCCGTAAAAAAAAAGTTCTATCTCAAAAACTCATTAAAGCCAAGCCTTTTCTGCGCAAAATATATGGCTTAACGAGCGAGCGAACGCGTTAATTAGTCGCACACCCGCTTTTTTCTCAAGCTCGATCTTTCGCCCCCCGAAAGGGAAGAAGCGATCGCGCGAGAAACAGACCGCGCGGATTGACTCGCGCGTAATTGCAAAAAAGGCGCGGCCCACGAATCCGCATCAGCATAGCCGAGTGAGCTCGAAAAGGCTCGCGCGAGTTAAACGGGACGATTCCCCGAAAGTCGCGGCCGCCGTACTTCTCCCGCGGCGGGAGTGAGAAAGCCGCAGCGTAGCAAATCAAATAAAAATCACGCTCTCGTTCAATTGGTACTCTTGATGGCAGGCGGCCGCGGTTGAGTGCGACAGGAATGAAACCGCCGCCGGCAATTGTCCTCCTGTTCGCGCGCCGAGAGCATCGCCGGCACGTGCGGGATGGAAAAAGCGGAGCAATTAACGAGGACTGCGCTGCGAAAAAGTCGCCGTCCTCTACGGCAACACACACACACACACACACACGCACGCACGCACCCAGCGGGTGGTGTACATAAAGGTCGGGCGTCGGGTGGTGGCGCGTACGCAGGGGTGGGGGGGGGGGGTGAAATTTACGAGGGGGTGTGAGCCCGAGGCGCCGCTGCTGCTCCTTGCGAGGGCTTGTCGGAGGCGCGCTGAATATTCCGATTAAAAGGGAACAATGGGGTCCCCGCCGGCGTCTCGCGCGAGATTTGACCGTCGCCGCTCTGAAATATATATGCGCTCGGCGCGTTTCCGCCGCCCGCAGCCCTGCTGCGGCTGCGAACTAACCGCAGCGCGCGCGCGTTATATTTATCTTGCTATTGTGCTCAATTGGTCGAAAGATAGCTCTTTATACGGTGCATGTGACCTGCGTGCGTGTAAGAGTGTGTTTGACGGAAGGCTTGGCTTGGTTTGGAGGGTTTCTTTCGCGTTTTCGAAGAGTTTTTGTCTTGTAAAGAAGTAACGTCAATTAATGTTGCTCTGTAACGTAAGTTTAATTGAACACTTGATTTATTTAAAAAAAGGAAGTATAATATACCGCTGAGACAGTGGCTGACCCCCTAAAAAAAAGTTCATTTGTATCAGACGTTCTTTATTAAAGTTGTATACAAACGAAATACCTTTTGAAAAAAAAATATTTTTTGTTCGTTTCTTTGTGAAGTTATATTGATAAAATAACGCAGACAGATGGAACAAACATTTTTTGAAATCCGAATACATTTCTTTTGAATGCAACTTGGAACGAACGAAGTACTTTGTTTAGTAAATTCTTCACTTAAAATGTCAGTAGTCAAAAATTGCAATAGTTTCTTGTATATTTACTATAGTTTCTTTGAAAATTTACTAGAACTGTAACATATTTTGATATGGGTCTTGTATAATATCCAATAGTAAATTATTTAATAATCTTATGTAATTTTCCTCCTACGTCAGATTCAGCTTTGTATCATCTGAATTTTGAAACTAAAGACTAGAGAAGGGGTGAGTAACAGAGTAAGTATAAAGTCCAGGGTATGCATAAACAATCGAGCAGAGGTTAATGAGATATGAAGTCTTCATTGTCCTGTTGGTTTCGGTAAAGGGAAGATGCATCAACTGAGGGAATTGTGCATCTATCGGATGATGTCCGGTCGGATCTAAGGGTGTCTCGTGACCTCAGGATGCTCGGGACAGTGTCCCTTGTTTATGACACCTATAAGTATTACATTTTTATCACTGTTCATCAAAATTTTATGGACAAGAGAATGGCACAAATACACGATCTTGTTAGTGTTAAAACACTATTGAGCTTGTTCAGGGATTTAGTAAATAGAAAGTTGATCAAGATAAATTTTCTTATAGTGTTTGCTGTTTTAAAATTATTGATAATAATTTATAACAAACTCCTCTTTCTAAAAGTAAAAAAAAACTGAACTGACAATCGACGTTAGTTTAGGTAGCCTTTTGATAAATGATAATTTTCAAAGGTTAATCATATACATTGTCGCTTTTCGACATATCAACCGTAAAAAAGAAACACGAAAGTGAATGCACGTCAATAAAGGGCTGCTTATTGAAGAAATTGTAAATTTTATGAAAAATTTATCGACAACTGCCGTACTTCAAATTATAAATTACTCGAAGCATTCAACCATTCAGTTCTCTTTACAAGCCTTTTAACGCTTTTGTTGATTAACCTTTTAATCATTCCAGTAACTAATTTGTGTTCCAAGAAACTTTTTCATAATGAAAAATGAAAAAAAAAAAAATATATTACTAACAGAGTAATAATTTTCTACTATCAAATAATGTTTTTAATTGGGTTCAATTCCAGCAGAAGCTAAATTGCAAATTCTACTATAAAAAATGTTAATAAACGATGTACCTCTAAATTGCTCTCCGTATATAAATTTGAAACCTGACTAAATTTCTTCATTAATTAGTAATTCAGCGAAAATTATCAAAATTCAAACAAATTTTTAAATTAAATTCAATTCAGCAGAAGCTAAACTATAAAATCTACTATACAAAAAAAACGATATATCTCTCAATTTCCCTCCGTATAAACTTGAAAGCTGACTAAATTTCTTTCCCAGCAACCCGATTGAGAATATAAATCATCGGCAGTCGAAATTCATAGAAGCAGAGTAAAAGGAGCACCGTAGAAGTACGGCATTATTGCTTATTGAAATTTTTACGTCAAGCCTTGGGAACTCGCAGCGCAGCTCGCACACCTCGTAAAGAACGAAATCCTCCCATGAAATATAAAAGCGCGGCGCGCTCCCGGCTGCGCGAGAAAAAAAAAGCAGGATAGAGAGAGAAAAGAGGCCTTCATTGTTCGAAAAGCCGGGGCCTCCCGCCGGCAGCGCTGTCACGGCCAATTTATTCTCCAAATATCGTATAATAAAAATTTCGAAAAACAAACGGTCCTTATGTGCCCCCGTGAAATTCGTTTCGCGGCGTCGCGAAGTTTTGTTTGCCCCCCGCCGGCGCGGGAAGGAAGCAATTTGAATGTCGAAGGACGAGAGCGATGCCAAGCGCGACGCCGCTGGGGAAATAAGTGACGCCGACTCGGCTTCGGAGCTTCTTGGCCCTGTAAATCGAAGACGCTTTGCCGCGGTTGTCCCCCCCTCGTCATGTATACTCGACGAATTTCGCGCGGCAATTTCACCGCGCCTTTTCGAGATAATGTGAAAGCCAATTTTGCGCGCTCTAAGTTCCGGAATTCCCGCTTTCGCGCCCGCTTCCCCATTTTTAGCTCTCGGAACCGTAAAGAGAAGTTACGGCTTTTCGACGGCGAGTTATCTCCCCCCTTTTTTTTTATATTACGACCGCATAAAAGGGATAATTTTTCTGTTTTAATAAAGTGACGAAAGAGGGTGCTGAATTCTGATTTTGACTCAGAAAGCGAAATATACTCACCTGACGTATAGTAGTAGCCCCGGTCTCCCCTACCATAGGGACATAGTCAAGATTCCTATAAAATTCATTTTATTTACTATAAAATGTGATTATTCACTATCAAATACGTCTCGTAATTTTTTTTTAGGAGGTGTCCCTCTATGCCCGGACGGTTCACTTTGCGCCGCTTTCCCTTATATCTAGATAATGTATTGCTGGCTATAAAATAATTCCGATAAATGCATACGTAGATACTTTCCAAATCATTTACCAACTTTAAGTAATCTCTTGCTTCGAATTTCCCTACGGAATACAGTATAAGAAAACATACAAAAAGTACTGCTGTACTGTACGTGGTGAGGGTTCAGAAAATTTTCGCTGTATTTTCGAAAATTTGTTTGTCTGTTTATTTATTTAAAATATTTAATGCTCTCCGGAATTCTTAATACAAATAAATTACACATGAAGAAATCTACAATAGAATGGTATAAACGAAAAAATAGATGTTTTCTTTTTCCTATTCCCGAGTTTTTGCTTTCTCATAGAGAAAGCCTTGTGTCGCCAAAATTTTTCGATCTTCAGATTTTAACGTAAAAGTACTTATTTAGGTTCA
>JAWWEP010012811.1:0-19463 GCA_035582995.1 Sycophila quercilanae | reverse complement strand
CAACGAGTTACTTTGGAAGAGCCGGTGTACTTTTATTTTTCCCCGATCCACGGAATAGGACCTCGAATATATTAACACTTCTTTTAGTAATCATTTAATAATAATTGATTTTTTTAAATTTGTATAGGCATCAATATCGTCACTTTGAAAGAATAACTTTTTATTTACAAATTATAGGGGTACACAACAATTACGTCAATCATGGAATTAATTTTTTTGCGCGCGAGATCGAGCGTTTTGTGTTATTTGCTATCTCGAGAACCTTGGGGTTTTCTCGGATCTTGCTTATTTCAGCCTCTTCGAAACTGAGGTTTCTATTTTGTGTTTTAATCTTACTCGTTAATCGTCGTACAAAGTACGTTTGCTTTACGATTACACTCGCGTCAACATCTGATTAATCCGCGGCTCCTCCACTACGTTTTCTTTTCTTATCGGAAGATTTGTCGTATCACTTGAACTATTAATCCATCCAGCTAGAATAAAATTCAATTTGACGGAGCAAACACTATATAAGCGGCACCGTTTGGACAAGCTGCCAAGTAAACAATTACACTTCCACTTGCTTTGCTGCGCATTCAAATTTGTTGTTCATATTAGCAATTAATATGTTGAGGCGCGCATGACTCATACCCAACATGAGTATAAGAGAAAAACAAGCGACGCGTAAAAACAACAAGAAAAATACATACATCTAAAGAAAGTGCATCTTGTTATTTTAAATTTGTTTTCATTGACAGGAAATAAAAATATATTATTTTGTTCGATGTAATTTTTTTATTTAAAAGACTAGATTAATGAAGTTCTGATGAAATTTACAGAAAAGTTTGATTCATAAACATCTGAAGACTTCTGTTTACTATTTATACTCAATGTTACTAAATAAAGTACTCGAATTTATCAGCAGCAAAATCGTCGATCTTATCCCGACCATCGTCTCGCTTTGAGTTTTAATTTTCTTTGAAATCTGTGTAAGTTCGTGTCGACTGATCGCAACATGGTAGGCCTACAACATGGTGAACCTAAAAAATAGTAGAAGTCCAAAGTCTGCGGTGGACGTGAAGCGCGCAGCCAGCGTTCACATGTCCGGTTCACGTGCGGACTCGCCGTCGTCGTCAGAGTTGTCAGACTTTGTCGCAGATATCTTTCTAAAACGTGCATTCATTTATTTACCAAAATTAATGAGAATATAGTCATCTTGCCGTAATCTTAATCTTAAACTCGAAGGTTTGATATTTTTTAAATAGATTCTGACTTTGTTGTAAAAATAAGAGCGCACATTTATCTTTGTTAAATGCAATAATTATTAGTGTCTAATTAGTTATGAACAAAATTTAAAATTATGCGCCATTATTACATCGCATCTTTCATTATATTTACACCAAATCCATTCAAATTCCCGCAGCTTCATTAAACTTTTCCAACGTCTCATTTTTTTCATGTGCGTCTACTTTTTCGTCTGTCGTGGGCTGACGATTAGTGCGATTATATAGCCGACACGTTTCACTAATTATCGCTGCATCATCGAGAATCGGTAAATGTTCCGAAATATGGAATTCACCAGTGAATCTTGGTTTTATACTCCCTCGCTTCAAGGTTCTTCTTAATTTTAAACCTTAACTTCTCTCTCTCTCTCTCTCTCTCTCTCTCTCTCTCTCTCTCTCTCTCTCGCAATTAAATTAAAAGACAGGGTTGCATTCATAAGATAATCATTATTGACGCACATTGTTATCGCTGATTTTTTTTGCCTAGTATTTTTTGTATAATATTTCGTTTCTCGCGATTTCTAAGTAATCTGCTTTTCTTTCGACGTTTCTTGTTTTCATTCCAATTCCAATTTACTTCGGATACCTACCCTTTAATGGCTCAATAGTATAACTTTTTTTTTCTCTCGCGCTTAAAAAATTTTTTTTTATCACGCCCGACTTCCTTGGCATATTAATCTTCTGCCAGATTTTCTTTTATTAAGTTTAATTTTTAATAAATTATCCACTAACAAAAACGAATCGATAAATTTGTATTTTATTTAATATAATAATTCAACAAGCAAAATTAAAAATGTAGGCGCCAAGAAAAAAGTAATCACGTGCTCTAAAGTCAACGAACACAACGAGCCAGGATTTTTCAATCAGCAGCATGAATCTCGCGAGAGGCGCGCAACAATTTCTCTCTGTCGTAAACAAACGACGGTATTGTTTTATATTATTTTTTTGCACGCGGACGCTGCCAAACCGACGAGATTCCCCGCAGCGAAATAATTGTTATTATTGTCATTCTCGTCGCCCAGTAGTTCCCACTTTTTTATGGCAAATCAAAAATTCATAAATGAGTGCTGCCTCTGTCGTGCAATGGATGTATAGTCTTGAGGTTTATCATCCCGGATCTTGCGATGAATGTGTCGAGCTTTCTTGCGTACACAGTCTTGCGTGACTTAAATTGCACAGTCTTTTTAATTAAGCGATTTATTTCAGTTTTTTTTTAAATATCGTTTGCGTAAGAACTACGTGAGTGTGAATAAAGTGTCTTTTAAAAGTTTTTAGTTTTTTTTACTTGATATGAGATGTAATAAATATTTATTTAAAAATCTAAACTAATTTTCGAAAAAAGTCCAACATTAATAACTATAAGATGTAAGAGAATAAAAATAGATGTCAATTATGTAACAATTAACGTAAATGTTTTCAATTCATTTTTTACAGATTTATCAACGACATTACTTGAAATTGAAATCAGATTATTTTAACGGAATTACGGATAATTATTACTTAATCAAATTGAACACGTATCGCTTTCTATAGCACGCATTAATCTCTCGCTTTAAATGATTTTGTTTTAAAATACCATTTCACTATATACGTTGCTTTCATTCATCACAGCTTTGGAAACTTTTCAAAACGACACTCAGAACAATGTTGTATGCAGCACTATTAATATCGCGTTACTGTTTTTACCTTTTCGGTAGCCTCTCAGTAATTTTTTAACTGCTTTTTTTCTGTGCGATGAGGAGAATTCCGACAGCAGCCAATTAATGAAAATAAATTTATTTATTTTTATTAGTTTATATATGATCGGTTATATGAAAAATCTAGAGTTGATATTATACTGTTTTAAAGAAAATAATTTGTGTTTAATTGATGTAAGTCCAGTGAAAGTGTGTTCAGTTAAAAAATGTTAAAAAGTTTTAAATAAGTCTAAAAGATGAAAGATCCGCAAGGGGCCGTCAGCTCGTGTACCATCAACTATACACCTCGCGATTTTTGTTCGCGCGCACCTTGGCAGAAGTCGGCGTGACGTCAGCTGGCACGCGCACCGCGCGCGCGTAAACACGCGAGCTCATTGACAGTCAGTCGCGAGCACTCGAATAATACGCGCGCAGCGCGCGCGGCTTTTCAGTAGCAAGTGAGATCCCGCAGACCGGCATTCGATTTAGTGCCTGTCCGCTCACGATCGGTATCAATATAATTTCATTTCTTTCTTGCATTAATTCGTTCGGTGGCTCGGAAAAAGCGAGCCAGTGAAACGCTCGACACGCTACAAACTTATCAGACAATGACCAGTGATATTTACTACAAGGCGCGGCAGATTACCGACGGAAATAATTAATATAGACTAATTCAATGTTTCCTGCAAAGTATAAGGGAGGAAGAATCGAAGAAAGGATAAGGCAAAGGAAATGATCCAAGTGTCAAACTTTTTAGACCTTGAAGAAAAACAGACGGAAAATTAGCTTATTACTGGACGAGGCATAGTTTCTTGCTGACCTCGAAAATTGTCGTTCGAACTGGTATGTCCCAGAAATGCTGTAAAGAAATACACAACACACCGAGCTCAAAAAATATATAACTATCAAATCAATTTTTAATTACAAGTATACTTTTATATATAGAGCTCTTTTCGATACTTTTATTTGGAAAAGTAACTAGTTTTTTTTAAATCTGAAAAAATTTTTGCACTCGCTAAAAAAATACGCAAAGAAAGTGCTGCCTCTGCGTTATCTACCAATGTGCTGTTTATGTAATAGATGAATCACTTTAGCGGTTTCAAAGCACCAATTCCATAGTTCCGTACAGAATAGCTCTTAAATTTTCCTTTTTTATATGGCAATTAGATATGCTTCGCACTCTTTGATCATTATTAGTATTTATATCTAACGACCGATTTTTAAAATCTTTGATGCCGATGCGTTTCTGGAGGAATAATAGTTCATTGAATGCATTATCGCCGGATTAATTCGTCTTACACGACCTTTATGTCATTCAAATTTTACAAGTAAGCTTTTATGTAACTTGTTTTGTAAAACTTTTTTTATATTTGCATACATAATATAAAAATAAATATTATGCCATTTTTATAGTTGAAATACTTAAAAGGCTTTTTTAGAACTGCAAAAATTTGAATAATTATTTACTAAAAATGTATAAAGATAAAGCCCGCAGTTTAAGGCTTTCTGAAACCGTTGATTTGAAAGTTATTGATTTAGGCATCGCAGAGTTATAAGCATATACTTTTTTTTACTTTACCGGTTTCGCGACTGAATAATATTATAATTTTAAATTCCGCATCGAAATTTTATGTTCGCAACCATTTCTTTAAACTTTTATTCTATCTATGAATACACCGCAAACTTAATGCATTTCTATACTAAAATGTTATTAATTTTGTTCATAATATACATATTTCTCAATTTTATCCCTATGGTGAAAGATCTTTTTGTGTAAAAATGTGCAAAATGTTTGTTTATTGGTGTTCTATCACGTTACGCAGGAAAATGTGAAAAATGATGGTAAAAGTGCAATAAAATGTTAATTAATGTTTAAATAGTATATATATTACGCAGCTAGGAAGAGAAAATAAAGAATGGCTCCGGGATCTGAGTCAGGTTTTTTGTATCACTCCCATGGTGCGCCTAATAGCGAGGTCGAAATGGTACCGTGGCGAAAGTTGGCACTTTCGGGCCGCTAGGCAAAAAAATGTTAACTTTTAGTTAAAATAAGCTAATTTGCCTGTAGCCTAATAAAAAGACTAAAGATTTTTATAAAAATGTTAAAGTTTTTAATTGAAACTGCTATTGAATAGTCTACATATTTTTAGTGTAAATAAAAAAGTAAAAGAGAAAATATAAATGATAAAAATTGGGCAAAATGCGTTGAGAGCGTAAGAGGTGGTCGACGCAAGGCAGGGCGGCGGCGAGCCGCGAGAGTGAAAGAAAAGAGAGAGGAGAGAGGGCAGTCCTCCGGTGAGCGAGAAAAAGGCTAAAGGAGTCAGTTACAGGCCTGCGTCTGTGCGTCTGAGCCGACTCAAGCCGAGCATCGGGGGCATCGCTTGGTATATATATAGGTACTCCTGGAGTGCGTACGCGCGCGGGGAGTCCGCCGACGATCCGTCCGGGCATCCGCGAGCTCTTGCGTGGGCGTTCTCGTAACTTCTCCGGCGGCCTATCGATCGCTCGACGCGTACACTCATTGGTCTTCCGACAAGGCAGTTACAGAGGTGCCGAGAGTCCATCAGATCCGATTGTGTTGCTGAGCGTCGACAAAAGGACTCGCTTTCTTTTGCTGCTGCTCCTGGCGAAGGTGCACAAGTCAACGAAGAGAGGCATCCTAACCTATTAGGCGGTTTAAAGGCCCATCGTGCGCTCCAAAGATGACTCACGCTTTCTCGCAAAGTCCAGAAGAGTGAGCATTTTGTGAGCAATCGATAACGGAATGTGCTTTGCCTGTAGGTACTTAGGGTACTTCGCTCTCCTTTCTCCTCTTTTTTTATTCTTTTTTTTTTCAACCCGATGCTACAGACGATGCAGGTGTCGTCAGAGCCAAGCGATTTTTCGCCTTACTCTCTGAGTGATATAGACAATGACAATGAGTGCGGTTGATGAATGAGTTTTTTAACTAACTTTTTTCTTGCAACGGTGAGTAATATTTTTTTTCTTTCATTTTTCAGAAGAGAGTAGGGGGAAACGTTAATAGCTATAGCCCATTGGAGCAAGAGCCAGTGGCCTTGAGGAAGATCAAAGTTCAAAGCTCTTCGAGTCAAGGACTTGAAGAGTCAAGGGGGAGTTAAACTAAACGAACATGTACAGCATGAATTACATCGGCAAGTTTATTAGTAATTTTCGTGACTTTTATAATGAGATCAATGCTGCTACTCTCACTGGTGCCATTGACGTTGTTGTCGTACAGCAACCCGATGGATCTTTCACCTGCTCACCATTCCATGTGCGCTTTGGTAAACTTGGTGTGCTGCGTTCTAGAGAGAAAGTGGTAAATATTAATTCATTTGCTTTAGAAGTATTAGTAAAAATTTACAGAAATAAATTATATAATATGTGTATGGTTTTATGCAACAGGTTGATATTGAAATAAATTCAGAGCCTAGGCAGATTCATATGAAGTTAGGTGATTCCGGTGAAGCATTCTTTGTTGAAGAGGTACCAGGATCCAATGGTTTATGCAATGATTCTGAGATTCCACCACACTTGGCTTGTTCACCCATTCCTAACGACGACGATGTTTTTCCTAATAATAGAAGGTAATGCTTATTTCATTATTAGAAAGGTTAAATTTATTGCATCAAAATTACAATAGGGAATAAATTATTTTTTAGATTTAATGTTCTTTCTGACCTCCCTCAAGAGCAACATGAAAAAATTCTCAGAGACTCAGTCATGTCAATAGAGAGAGAAAAATGGGAGCAAATGTCATCCTTGCCTCCTGACCAAAGAGAAAGTTTCTTGATAGAACATTTTTCTGATCTTCCTCTTGAACAGAGAGAAAAATGGCTTCAAATTGCATCTCTGACATCACAAGAAAGAGATAAAATTTTCCACGAGTATTATGGGACTATTTCCACAGTTCAGAAGCAGCGAATGATTAGCGAGCAGTATTCAGCTTTAAAAACTGAGGATAAGGAAAGGCTATTCAAAGAAAATTTTCCAGAACTACCTGCTGAACAGAGACAAAGTTTTGAAAAAGCTTTGTTAACTGACTGGAAGGAAAAAGATGCCCCATATTCTCCAAAAAAATCTGTAAGTATTTTATAAAGCTTTTATTTGGCTTGAAAGAAAAATGCACACCATATAACATAAACATATTTACAAATAATAATCAAAGTCTCTCAAAATGACTATCTACTCTGCAGAGCAATAGGGATGAAAGAGGTGAAGAGGAAGAGGATGAGGTAGAAGAGGAAGAAGATGAGGATGATGAGGACAAGGATAAAACTCGCTTCAATGACGACGAGGAAATTTTCGACATGGAAAACATAAACCAAGAAGAGAAACCAAAAGCACAAGTTATATCCAATCCGAAATCCTTTGTTGCAGTTACCTCCTCCGAGAGGATTCGCAAAATAAGTGTGGTAAAGAATGATTTCCGACCCATCGTTGAAAAGCCGCTGAGCGGCCAATTAGTGGATGACGTATCGGTTAGCGTGACGCTGTCTTCCTCATCCAGTTCCTGCTCAACAAAGAGAAACTCCAAGGATGAGACCACCATTGACGAGACAAAGAGCACCAGTAGCTCAAAGAGGAAACGTAGAAGAAAGAGTACAATGAAAAGGAAAGGTGCACAGAGAAAAGTTACTGGTAATGTGAATAATACCACTGACAAGGCTGCTATCAGTGGTACTCAGGGTAAAGCCGTCGAAATTGCTTCTGTGATAGAACCTGAAATATCTCGTATAAATGAAAACGTGAGTATAATATAATTTTTAAATCGAACAATGCAGAATAACTACTATTTTAATCTTATGGGATATTTTAATTTACAGGTACTGCAATCTACATCAAAGGATGAAACTGAGAACATTCCCGAAACTGATAGTCTTAAGAAGATAAGTGTAGCCCATGCGTCAACAGATTTTCATTTCTTTAGTGATACAGAAATAACATCTACGTAAGATTAACCTTTTTTTTTTACAATTTTTGATAAGTTAATTAACGTATGAACGTTCATACGTGGTTACAGGAATAAAAATTCAAGGCCGAGCTCTCCTGTGCAATCCGATACAGAATTCGAGGTGCAAAAGATAACGCAAGAAAGTAAATCCAACGTGGGTGAAAAAAGTCATGGTGCAAGTTGGAGATGGGGCGAGCTGCCCAGTCCATCGCACGATGGATCTCTCGATGCTCACGGACCATTAAACTCTTCAGACGCTTCCAACCCTAGCAATGAAAGTTAGTATATGGAAAATTTATATTAACTTAAAAGATCTTTAAGCATATAAATTTTTATTTAAAATAATACTCTGCGATTTCGAAGTACTACAAATTCTCATTTAAGATCTTCTCAGTAACAGTAATTTCGAAAAATAAGAAATTTCTAAGCAATTCAGACCAAGCAAATTTAATTCTCTTAATTCTGGCTTTTCTAAAGCTATCTTTTTTTACCATTGTCATCGTCATGTTTACCTTGCGATCTATCGGTATTAAATTATAATAAATAAAAATGAAAATGATCAATACACTTAAGAGCGCATTGAAAGGAGATTCAGGCGTGATTGCTTATCATCGCAGACAACTTTATCAGACTAATAATGTAACCAAAGAAAAGGCATTTGAACATTAAACCATATACACTTTACTTACTAACCGCTTGTATGAAAATTGTAAAACGTAGCGGCCGAAGCACGTCGTTCCATGCTTGGAGGAATGTTCTCGTTCATGAAGAAAACGTCGCGCGTGAGACACAACCCAGAATCGGAGGGCATTTACTTGAGCGATCTCAATCCGGACGAGTTGGACCCGGAGGTCGCGGCTCTCTATTTTCCTTCGTCCCATCGTGGCTCGGGAGGTAACGCTACTAAAGGTATCGACTTGCCACTGCTTCTAATGCTTCAACAACTCTAAAGCGCTGCTGGCTTCTTTATTCTTCTCTTTTTTCTGTCACTGCTTAGTGCATTCATTTTTTTTCGTTAATGTCAAATTATTTGTGGATACAAGTTTTCGAAGACCATAAATAATATTTCTTTTTCCATTGAGTTTCAGTTTCATTGGTTTTTGTATTCTATATATACATATATATATATATATATATATTAAGGTCAATTGAGTTGCTCTAAAATTAACAAAATTAATTCAATTCAAGATTGCAGAACCAAAATGTTTTAGCTAACTATCTCATATAATAATTGGTATACTCTTGCAGAAAAAGTTGCGGACGAAGAAGATGCAGAATCGGGTAACGGTCCGTCACTACCCCAAAGTCCGAATAGTGTGGAAGGTGCCATCGGTGGACCTAAGTCTCTGGACAGCGATTTTGATGAGTCGTCGAAGCATTTTGAGCCCAACATGGACGTCGCCATTTCTCTTTGCGGTAGCGATGAGGATCTTAATGACGAATCGTTCCAGCGTCATTTACTGCGTTATGAAGACGTCTGTGCCGATCCAAAGATTTTCGAAAATCCAAATTTGGTCGCTAAGATAAATGGGAAGTACTACAATTGGCATAATGCGTGTGTAGTAGTCATGACGTATGCTGCTTACCAACGGCACCTGCCACGTGCCACAGTCTCGACCTTGGATGATAAGAAAAGGTCAGCAAGTGATGCCAAAATTGACGAAGTTAATAATGCCGCTACCGGTGGTGGGGGATACAGTTCTTGGTTTTCTTGGAGGCGATCTTCGCAACCTGTTAAGAAGTCACCAAACTTAAGCTTCAAAGGTTAACCGTATTGGACATTTAACGAACAATTTTTATTATGTAACTTATAGGAGTTTTTATTTAATATTTTTTTATTTATAGCTGAAGGAGATAATGCAACAACTGTGATGGATATAAACGAAGTTGATACACTGAGTGCTGCAAAAGAAGAGATTCCAGAAATCAAAGTTGCTACAATGTTAATTAAGTAAATATCTAAACTCAAATTGCGAATTGTCTATTTCATCTGCTTTACTTGAACATAAAATTTTATTTATTTAATTATTTATTTATGTAGCGTTGAAAATAAGGAAATAATTAACGACGAACGCGTATCCGAGATGACAAACAGTATGGAAAGCTTGGGAACGAGTCAGTCACTTATAAGTTTCAGTGATGCTGTTGAGGACAAATCTGAGGCTGCAATAGTACAATCCCTCCCAAAGGACACAGAACGTGAAGGATCTACGTTCAACACGGTTAATGAAGATTTTTATGAAGATAGACACAAAGGTACTGGAATTGATATACCAGTCCAGAGTCCGAACAAGCTATCAACTAATTCCTTAACATCCAAGAGACACCATGAAGGAATGCAAAATTATAGAAAAACCCTGAGACTTTCGTCAGAGCAAATAGTAAGTACAGTAGCAGAACAAATTATTGTGTCCGCGAAAACAACTGTTTATTATTATATTTTGTATGTAATTTTCTAGGCGAGTCTAAATTTAAAGGAGGGAGTAAACGAAGTGGTCTTCAGCGTAACGACGGCCTATCAAGGAACAACGCGCTGCAAGTGTTTTATCTATAAATGGCGCTGGGACGACAAGATCGTTATTTCAGACATCGACGGCACCATTACCAAATCTGACGTTCTCGGTCACATTCTTCCCATTGTTGGAAAAGACTGGGCCCAATCGGGAGTCGCTCAGCTTTTTACCAAAATAAAAAATAACGGCTACAAACTGCTTTATTTGTCGGCACGTGCCATAGGCCAAGCGAGGGTTACTCGAGAGTATCTAAAGAGTATTAAACAAGGTGATTTATCGCTGCCTGATGGACCTCTTCTTCTCAATCCCACGAGTTTGATCTCAGCGTTCCATCGGGAAGTCATTGAAAAGAAACCGGAGGAATTCAAAATCTCTTGCTTAAGCGATATCAAGGCTTTGTTTCCCGAGGGTTCCCAGCCTTTCTATGCTGGTTATGGAAATCGTATCAATGTACGATTTTCACTAAAAATATTTTTTCGCGAACAAAAAAATTAATTTCTTTGTTAAATTTGTGTTTCTATTATTTTAGGATGTATGGGCATATAGGGCTGTAGGAATTCCCACTACAAGAATCTTCACCATCAATCATAGAGGGGAATTGAAGCACGAACTGACTCAAACTTTCCAGTCATCGTAAGCAAACTTTTAATTATTTATAAAATCAATTTTTTAATCCTTTAATGCCGAGTGTATCATATATATGGTACAATAACTTAAATTTATATTTCCGTGTTATGTTTTCATTTTCTTTCCCTTATTTATAACTCTACTAAGAATATAGAAAGTCTTCTTTTTACTTAAATATATATTTAATTAAAAACAAGGTGTCCGGCATTAAAGGGTTATTGAGCACATATGAAATTACTGATAAATTACTGATACTATTTTTCAATATTATTATATTAAATTTTTATACTAAATTTTCTTAAATCCTTAAACTCAATTTGGATCCAAGAAATTTTAAGCAATAGATTCGTCCCCATAGTAGGATTTATTTTCCATGTCAGTTTAGACAAATATCAAAACGTTTAATTCAGGATGCAGGCGCTGATTTTTTTTCTTCATATGATTCCAGCTACTTTTCTCAGAGTAATATAGTGGATGACTTGTTTCCACTGCTGCCTATACAACTGTTTTTTTCAGCACCACTGAACCCATGACAGTACGTTAGAGTTTTCAAAAAAGTCAAAATACTTTTCTTGGCTGATCATCATCTTTGTATCATTCCATTTACAACCTTGGTCATTATCTGATAGTATCAGTTTCATAACAAATTTCCTGATTATCACTTTTATTTGTCCTAATAATAATTAAACATTATTAGGAGTATTTTAACACCTGCATAGTATTACAAATTATAAATGTGACTTGTGAAGGCTCAAGAAAATTTCATAACATTAATTATTTCATTGAAAAGATTGTTTTGTAAGAAAGTATTATAGATATTAGAGTGAATCTGTAAGAATTGTTCAGATATTGTTCTGTCTACATGAATGAATAATTTAATGGAGTAAGTGGACTGGTCGATAGACCTTCAGTTGCTTCTTGTATACTGTAAATCTTGTTTCATTTTTAATTTAAGAAATATAAAATACTCTTACATTGCTGTATTTTGCATTGTTTGCAAAAATATATCTCGTAGCAAAAACTCTATGGCAAGAGAAACCTCAATTACTAAGAATATAAAGTCCTATTAATCGCTGATTAACTAATAGTTAATTTCACACACTATAATCTGCTTATTGTGATATGTAATGCTCTTTCATGGACATTCACAATGTTTAACCACTCGCATTTAAATTCGGTCTCTAGATTAGAATGCTGCAAGTATAATCCAGGTTCATTGAGAAGATGAATAACAATTATTTTCGAATATTATCATACTGAGATACATGTGTGAATTGAATTTGTATTTATCAAATGATAGAATTAAATATTGCAGTAGTAAAATATTATAGTAGTAAATTTAAACAATGAATCTGGCTAACAAAAATTAAAATCTCGAGATTGAATTTCATTAAATACATATTGTAAAAAAATTGACATTTTTTTTTAGGTACTCAAATATGAGCTACATAGTGGATCATCTGTTTCCGGCGCTTCGCGAGGATGCCGCCGATGAATTCAGCAATTTTTCATATTGGCGTGAACCGATTCAGGAACTGCTAAAACTCGAACTTGCCGTGCAAAATTAATGGCCGAGAACAGCGCAGACTTTTGTACTTCAAACACATTATATTATAACGTAAATGTTAAGGCTTTAACATTAGAGAGACAGATTGCTTGGAAAAATTGCACATCGCTCTTTTTTCAAATGAAAAAAAAAATATATATATATATATATAAAATATATTCTCTCTCTAAAAAAATCACTATTCTAGTTAGCGCAAATATAGTCGCAAAACAAGTAGCTAATGTGTGCTGGACTAAAATGATGGTCTGAAGCTTTTGAAATAAAATAAATTGCCTTTTTTTGCGATCGATTCACGTGATATATAAACAATACTAAGTATTACCAATAGAAGCATCCAGAATTGACTACCACGTGTACTTTTATTGATTTACTTTTTGTATGTGTATATGACAACTGAAGGATTCTAGTCTCGGTCAGTGATTGACGCATCGATTTTTGTTTTTTCGTACTTGATAACGTTAGGTATATTCGTCATGTCTATGTAGTTGCTGAATTAATCCATGAACCGTATTTAAAAGAAAATTAAGTAATAATCTTTAGAAACTAAAATTGACAAATTTTTATAAATTAAGCGATGATTTTGTTGAGCTTAGTTGAATTGAAAATTGTGATAAAAGCAATGCGC
This sequence comes from Sycophila quercilanae, assembly GCA_035582995.1. Taxonomy (NCBI): domain Eukaryota; kingdom Metazoa; phylum Arthropoda; class Insecta; order Hymenoptera; family Eurytomidae; genus Sycophila; species Sycophila quercilanae. Next base: position 6,239 of record JAWWEP010012811.1, on the reverse strand, counting down.
AAAACTTGGGGAATACCTCAGAGCTTTATTATAAAAAATCAATTGCTATTAATTGTGTAACAACAAAATGGCAACTGCTCTCTTGTTTTAAAATATTTTTTTTTCATTTTCGTGCAGTAGCATTCCAAAATGTATGATTCTTGGTATGAGGGGTAAAATAATAATCATCGATGAATTGTTATATTTTTAATATTTTTAAGTAGTATAATATAAATGTATTTAAATCTTTAATCGTTATCGTTATATATACTCGTACAATATTGTAAATTAAGGGAGGTTATTAAGCTATTTATTAAAGAATTTTAAATTTTACTGACAAAAAATTTTAAGTTTTTGTTAACATTGTAAGCCTGCAAACAAAGTGGTTATAAATATTTAGCTTAATTATTCTACAGATATTTTCTTAGTTTCATAAAATTTCAATTAGATAATTTGCCAAATACTGAAAGAGTTACCTTTTTAATACTGCATATATATTCTCACAAATTACTTTAAAATTTTTAAATAAAAGAAAAATTATTTATTTATCATAAATAGAGAATATATTGTATTATTTTCTGAATTATAAACAATTCTAAAAATTGCTTATCACAAGTAGATTTAACTTACAAAAACTTAATAATTCTTACCAGTAAAATTAAGATTACACAAAATTAATAAATTTGGATAACACTCCACTTAATATCTTCTTTGTTTTCACGTATAATTATGCGAAACATAAAACTCTTAGGTAACATCCTAAATGAACTGATGGAATAACAATACTTTATAAGTACCAAAAAGAAGTTTCGCTTAGTGTTTATTAGTTTTTTTTTTATCCTCAAGTCTAAGTAATAAAATCGAACGAATTAAAATTAGAAAAAATGCAAGCAGTTCTGCAATGAACTTCGATCCAAAAAATTTCGTTGTTTAAGGTTGCCTTATTAAAATTTTAGATCTTACACGCTAAAATTTGACATGTAATTTTTTAATGTTTATGACGGATTTTTTGGATTATTCATAAGTTACCTTAATGTAGTGCTTCGATTGGCACCTAGTCGTTTCATGTAAACAAACGATGGATAAGCAAGCTTATGTGGTTTTGTAAATGTAGCAATAATTCGTTCCTAGGATTTGTATTGACTGTATTTAAGTACTCTGTAGTAATATAAACTTCAAGCGGTGTATAATAGAAATATTTTGCAAAGCGTTGATCGTTTTCCTCTTTAAATAGAAACAAAATTATATTATTATTTTAGCTATATTATTCCTTTTTTTCTTTTTTTACAAGTGTCAATATTTTTTTTATAAATAAAGAAAAATTCAGTTCCTAAATAAGTTGTTATCTTTTTTTATCTTGTTTGAATTCATCTCTTCAGAACTTATCTTACTATAAGCTATACTTTGTACAAAATATTTTCAAGATTAAAATTGTGTAAAGTGATGAAAGAAACAACTAATCCTCCATTTTATCTTCATCTTCTACTTGTAAAGCAAGATGTTCATAACCAGATTTTTTTGTATAAACACCTAGGGGAGTCAGTTTAAATGTGGCCAGAGGTCTTCCCAATAGTTTCTATAAAAAAATAAGCAATTTTTATTCAAAATTTATTTTTTTGCTAATGTAAGGAATCATTCATTCTTCAATCACTTACAAGTATCCTGCATTGCTCTGGTGACAAAGTTTGACCTCCTTCGCAAACTGTGTAGTCTTTCAAAAGAGTAACTATTCCTCTTTGTAATGAAGTAGGCATTCCTAATTGTCTCAAGTGAGGTTCAATACTATGCGAGAAGTCTTCTAATGGACCAGCAGATAGTTCAACCGTTTCAGAGGTAACAAAACCAGAACGAGCATAGTCCTGTTCTCCATATTCTTCCATCCACTTTAGAACCTAAATTTTACATAAACATATTAAAATTAAATTATCTTAAATTATAACCATACTTAATTCATCTAAATTGATAAAGAATTACAATTATACCTTCTTTTTGTTTTCATTTGTAAAAAAAAGCCCACACTGCCCTTGAAGTCTTTCTAATAATTTTGATATACCATTTGCAACTTCTGTTTCTGGTGTTTTTCCCAAAGCTAAAGCAACAATTTTATTTTTGCCAAAAAAAAATCTGCTGCCTCTCCATTGCACTCTTAAATCCTTTAATTTGTTGTTGCGCATGTTGTTAACAGAAAATAAAATAATAGTTTTGTATTTTTCCACGCATGCTCTAACGTCTTGAACAATTTGTTGTTTCAATTCCAAGCCTTTTTTACTTGTTTTTGTTAGGGATACTGCAATTAAAATAAAATGCCGTGATACAAAAACAGTGTTGATAACCTCACCATCAAGATAAATATTTAAAATGTAAAAGAAATACAAAATAGTAAATATAAATGTTCTTACTTTTCTTATCTCTCTTCGATTTAGGCATTTTTAAAATTTAAATACTTAATGTAGATAATAAACAATTATTTCCAATTACGTCAAGAATGACAATATTTTCAACACGTGCTAGTGAACGTCACAATTGTAACGTTCGCGTAGTTTCGATGTACAGGAATCTACTTTACCGACCGTGCTTCTATTTTGTAAAGTTCGTGTACTGGACCCGAAGTGTACGATAGCAATATGCATGAAGGACACCACGCGATTGACTTTATGTCCCGAGATGAGAACAGAAAGGAATAAAAGGGCCGTTCTGTTTTCATTGATTATGTTACAAGAGGGAGGAAAGAATAAAAGGGCTTTCCTCACTCTTGGCGAGACCAGGAAAGAATTAATAAAATGGCTTTTCCTTGCCTCCCACGAGTCTAATTATAATGTTATAGGATAATTAATTCGTTTTAATATTTATTTTAATGTATTTGAAAGATGAATATTGAAACTAGAAGTATTAATAAACATTTTCAAACTGATCAGGTCCAAAAATGTTTACAATGGCATTAATTAATTGTGAGGATCCAGCAGATTACGTAATTAATCTAAGTAACAAAAACTGTATACAGCTTTTGTTATTCTTATATATATCGCAATTAATTCATGGTCACGAAAAACATTTTCCAACTTCGTGAGGAACTCGTTAATTACGAAATACAGCTTTATCTTAATAGTCTGAAGATAAAATGAAGTATTTTGCATTATTACATTTTTTTATGTTTCTTTCAGTATATGTAAGAATTTCTTATAGCTTCTACGATTTGCGTCGTAAGAAGTCTGGGATTTCCCTGTTTGTGGTTTTGTGGATACTTAGTTAAATAACCAAGCATACAAACTACAAAGTGCTACTTACCGAACGTAGCGAATTCGAACGACCGTGTATAGACGGTACTGTAAACTCATTTTACGACGATACCCACAGCTGATATATATACCTATTTTATTGCTTATACTTATTGCACATAAAACTTATTTCAATGATAACGATATAAGAATGAAAAAGAAAAAAATAAAATAAAAATATATTATATATTAGGCGCATACAAAGTATTATTCGTCAGTTACCGATGGAGGTATGGACCATATCATACCCCAAGTCCAACTGTGTATAGTGACAAAATTAGCACCGACGCGTGGTTGTCCAATGTAAAATACTCTATGAAGTGCAACATAGCCAACCCCGCGCAAGCAAAATTCCTGATTCCAAGCAAATACATATAAATTAGAGCTCGCCGCAACGACGTCACTCAGTGTAAGCACAATCGCTCGAGCAGTCATATCGACTGTCGCTTCAAAGCAGTTCTTGGAACGAAGTTCGTTATATGTTTTACATTTATTTCATACCTGGACAGGATAGAATACTTTGATAAAGTGACAGACAAATTAGTAAGTAATTTTTTTAATATAACCTTTATAAAGTTGATCGCGTACGTTTACTGTTTAGTCCGCGTTTCCAAAGCTGTCGCACGCCATTTTGATATGTTGCAAATCTGCATAAAATTTTTTGTAATAATTAGCGTAAATCATAATCTTTGAATATATATATATTTACAGTTTGAATTTTATTTCAGCCGCTGTGCAGAGTCATCAGCGACGTAATAATAACGGAAGTAACTGGAACTCTTCGAAGATGCAGATGAAAATGAAATATGCGCTGATACTGGCACTCCTGCTGCAGTATGCAGCGGCGGGTCCGATCGGTGCGGGAATATGTTACGCTGGTTGTGCAGCGATGGTGGTGGCTTGTTTCGGCGCCGCCGGATTTACCTTTGGCACTGTACCTGGCGCGCAGATCGCCGCTGTACCTGCGTTAACTGCTTGTAATACCGCTTTTGGTGTCTGCGAGGCAGCTTGCGTGGCTGCCCTCGTCACACCGACCCCGTAATATAAGCTTACTGACAATTAATTAAATGCAATTACTTCAACTTTTTGTTCTTTCATGTGAAAAATTCACTGTATCTTTAAGTCTGACGAACTTAGAAATTTGTTTTCCTAATCACTTTTGTATAAAGAATTAATGGATTAAATATATTGAAGAATAATGGCGTGTATTATTATACATTCTTTCAACCAACAGAATTTATTTGTTTATATACAAAAAGAATAATTTCTCAAGTATAATAGTGTCAATATAATGTACAAATAAACTCCAGAAAATTAATAACCTCATCATTTCTAATCTTAATTATCTGAAGCAGGCTAGTGGACGTTGTTATAACTTTGTATAATGCTAACAATAAAAATTTGATTATGAATTATACAATTTTTGTAGTATTAATACAGAATAATAGGTGAATCAATTATATTTAACTATATAGTCAACGAAAGATTGCATCGTTTAAAAATAAAAAAAAATATCCTTATTTCGATTTAGTATCCATATCATGTTACCATTTAACGAAATAGATTTTATCAAAGTGTTTACGTATAGAATTTCTCAGTGAAGTCAAGCATATTCGATAATATTATGTTTAAATCGTTGTATCGCTGATTTTCGGTTTAGAGCTTAATGTTATGAATTTTATTGTATTGGACCGGTATAAATAAATATTTAGGATAAATATAGTAAGCGTGTATTCGTTTCGCTCCGTAACAAATACCTATTCAAAATAAGTAGCTCAAAGTAGCACTTTTTATGAATTTTGTACATTTTTTTTCTTTCAACCTCATTGTCCTTCTAAATTATGCACTTTACAAAAAAAAAATGGTAAAGACACTTTTTGTAGAAAATGAGCTATATTTTCAGAAAATTTGAGTTACAAAAGCACTACGTTATTCCATCAATGACCTAGAACCATTTCGAGCCTATATTCAACGAAATGGTAAAGTTCGCTCGTCGCTTTTGCTTCACAAAAAATCAGGTAAATAGCCTTTATGTTTATGAATACTCTCCTTTCAGTTTTTGAGTGGAGTAGGACTTCCTTTTTTTACAAAAAAATCGAAAATGACGAAAATTTTGATTTTTGGCCTATTTTGCATTGATCTTTATAAAAAGTAAATATTAATGCGCAAAGCTAACTCTCCAGAAAAATTCATGAGAGCAGCTTATAAGTATAGCAATGTTTCCTGAAAATTTCAGAGTGGCCGAAGACTTCGTTTTCTCAGAAAAAATTGTAATTCGGCTGTATTTTTTTTAACTTACTTTTCATTTACCGTTATCAAAATTCGATGATTTTGCTCATTCAGAACGCTTCATAAAAAACCATGGAGAGCCTTTATACATGTACCAATATGCCCTAAAAATTTTAAAGTGGTCTACACTTTCGTCTTTTCAGAAAAAATTAAAATACTTCTATAATTAATAATTTGATTTTAGCTTACTTTCGATTTTTATCTATTTTCATTAAATAGCATACTTTAATTTTTTGACCTTAAATTTGTCAGAGAATTGTCCATATATAATCAGTTAGTCATACGTACAGACAATAACAATAGTAATTGCATGATGTATTTAATAAGTGCAAAAGTGCAACAGTTATCTAAATAGCTTCTTCAGTTTATATGCTCATAGGTAATTTTAAGAAAACATCGCATGATTATCAAATTGATTATCAGAATCGTTCGACAATTATCTGATAATCATTTGATTTTTTCAGCAGGGCTTTGAATTTCGAGCTTTTAAAGTTCAGTTCCTAATGGGCAAAATAATCGGTTCCGAAAACGGTACTACTAGACTCGAAACTGACTATACGCCTGTAGTAGCAGCTTCGTAGATCGCACATAGGTACCTATATTTTGCCAGACTTTTTTCTTTCTTTTGGTTTTTATTGGCTGTGGGTCACCAGGACTCCGATATGCCACCATTCAAATTTTTATGCCATTTAGGAC